>CAUYRT010066759.1:0-14614 GCA_963574885.1 Lepilemur ruficaudatus | reverse complement strand
ATATATATCTTTAGTTGGCCAATTAATTTCTTTCTTTCTATTTATAGTAGAGACGGGGTCTCACTCTTGCTCAGGCTGGTTTTGAACTCCTGACCTCGAGCGATCCGCCCGCCTCGGCCTCCCAGAGTGCTAGGATTACAGACGTGAGCCACCGCGCCCGGCCAACATTAACAGTAATTTTCTAAGTGAATTCAAATTTTTACTTTTTCAGGGCAATAAATATGTTATCTCAAATCCTTGTGATTTTCTTTCGTGACTTGGGGTCAGTGAGTTATGAAAATATTTGTCTCTCTGTCAAAATAAACATAAGGGCTGATGAATCTGTGTAAAGTTGAGCAATATCCCAAAGCTCGTAGACTAGTGCTTTGAATCTTAAATTGCTCCTAAGTGCTACTTGATCTCCATAATGGTTATTCTTCCATACAGTGATGGGCAAAGGAGAATGAGTAATGCTTAGAGAAAAAAAGATCAATATGTAACTACTGCAAATCATGCACAAAGCTCATTGCTGTGCTTGGCAAATAAATCATGGAAAAGAAGGCCCCTCTGAAATGTACCATTGGGTCATCAATACAATAGTCTTAATGGTTTAGACTACATCAGAAAAATAAACAAAAATTATTTCCTGCATTAAAACAAAGCTATTAATCTTGGTGTTCTTTTTATTTTTATAGTGACAAGCTTGTCTGGAAGACCAAAGCTGTCTAACCCTTTCCTAGAAATAGAAAAAAAGGCCAGTAGGTATAAAGTCTGGCCACTGAGATGAAGGCCCATCAATGCCCCAGCAAAAGCATAGCACAGGGAGGGCGAGAATTAGCATGTGGTGAGGATCTCTGATATGCCAAGATACTTTCCATATTGTAGTAGGTGAATAATGTCCCCCCAAAGTCCTAGTCCCTCTAAGCTATACATGATTCTTTATCTGGGAAAGGGGTCTTTGTAGGTAGATTGTGAGAAGGGGAGATTATCCTGGGTTATCCAGGTGAGCCCTAAATGCCATCACATGTCCTTATGAAAGAGAGGCAGAGATAGATTACACGGAAGATGAGAAGAATATGTGGGATGGAAGCACAGATTGGAGTGAAGCCACCACAAGCCAACGAATGCTGGCAGCCACCCAGAGATGGAAGAGACAAGGCATCAATTTTCCTCCAGCCTCCAGAAGAAACACAGCCCTGCTGACACCTTGATGTCAGCCCAGTGGTGCTGATTTCAGACTTCTGGTCTCCAGAACTGCAAGAAAATAAATTTCTGTTGTGCGAAACCACCAAGTTTGTGGTATTTGTTTTACAGCAGCCACAGGAAACTAATATACATATGCTATCTCATTTAATCCTCATGACAAATTTTTGAGGTAGCTACTACCCCTATTTTATAGATGAGCACACTAAGGGTCAGAATAAGAGTCGTGTGTCACCTGGCAGGTAAGTGGTAGAAAAGTGAAGTTCAGTCCAATTCCAAAGCTGAAGCTTTTTTCTCACACCTTGTACTCCAGCCACATAGATCTATCCAGATGCCTTTGCCCATCTCCCTGTTCCGTCCGTCCTGCTTCCTGAGCCACATGTGCCCTCTCATATCTGACCTCAAGGGTGTGGGTCACCTCACCTGCTTTACTGGCCCCCAACCTTGCCCCGAGGGCCTCATTTACAGGCCCCTTTGCGCTGGTCTTGTGCTTGTAATTGTCCTTTGGCTTGTCTTTCTCCTTGTAAAGCCCTCCTGCATCAGGGACTGTGCCTTTATATTTGCTCGATGTCTGGTACACAGTCTATGCTTAAAACTATTTGTTGAACAAATGAGTTATGCTTCATTAACTCCTAAATAAACACAAGAATAAATAAGTTAACATTAGTGAGAGTCAGGGTTCTTGAGGTTTCAAATTTGGACAAGGTGAGATGCAAGATGGGGAGCCATCACTCTTCTCTTTATGCTGCCTCAGTTTCTTTCTTTGTAGGTGAATAAGTATAATAATGGCCTCTACTATGTAGAGTTTGTGTGGCTATTAAATGAGTTAACACATGTAAAGGGCTTAGAATAAATACTGGCCCAGAGTAAGAACTACATAAATATTCTCTATTTTTAATTTTTATCACCTCTTTCTTGTTCATAAGAAGGGAAGTCTTTTCTTGAAAGCAAACAAATAAATGATCTAAAAGGTTTTGAGGCTGCAGCCAGTTTTTATAATGTGATCTGGTAGAAAACAGAACCAATCTCAAGAAGACGAATTTAACTTTGAAATGGCAATTTAGCTCCGCATCAATAGTAAGATAAAACTGGAAAGGTCACTACAAAGTCATTCACTCAAACCAAAAGTAGAAAAAATAGCATTTCAGAAACACTAAGATACAACTGTCCTTGAAATTTCACTTGATATTGTCATAGTGGTATATCTCAGTATTTCTGAAGTGAAAGGACCTTCATTGACTGAGTCTTACTGTTGCATTAATCTTTCAATACTTTGATATTTCCAGATTAGTCCAGGAACTCAGTCCACTGCTCTGTTTCTCACTGATGAACAAATTGGTCTAATTTGAACCACGTGGAGGAGAAAGCACAACTCTTAAGTTTGCACGTGTGAGACCTGATGTTGTTTTTAATTGGTTCACAAGTTTTTATATAATAAGTGAAAAAACAAGTCTTTTCAGGAAATACACAGATGAAAGAACAAACACTAAAAAGTTTTCAGGCTGTTTTTGTTTTATCTTCATTTGTTTCTGGTCTCACAAAGTAAACACAACATTTTTTTGCAATGAACCCATATTTCAGGGCACAAAGATGTAAGGCTGGAGACCTAGGATGCAGAGACCATTGCCTGAACTTAAGCAAACAAAAACCCCATTGTAATTCATGGACATTAGTAACTTGGAAGCAAGTGACACCGGTGTAGTTTTGTAGCTTTGCAGCTATCCCAGAGTGTTGCGCTCGGCTGCATATAAGATGTTAGTTGCACTAAAGGGAAAATACCAGCCCATTTCTTCCCCCACTGGCCTTACTATGCACCAAACTCCCTGTACCAGGAGCTTAAGAATGCCTCTGTATTTTATGTAAGGGGATTTTTTTTGTTGTTGTCGAATGAAGTATATTATGACTGCAGACTCTGAAGCACACGATCACATAAAAAAGGACTAACGTACCTTGTCTGTCTTATATCCCACAGGCTGTCGCCGTTGTCACTGCCAAAGGGAAGGGCCCGGGAACACCCACTGATCCTCTCCCGTAGTGAGCCATAATGCATAGAGAGATAAGACACTGGTGACAGACTGCAAGAAGAAGACAAATAATCAGGTTGTGAACAGGACAGAAGAGTAGTAGCAATCTCAATGGAATGGTGAGTGGATTCAACGGGCGTTCTTGAGGAAGAATCAAGAAGATTCGTAAACTGATTGGATGAGGCAAGTGTGGAGGCTCAGTAGTGAGATGAGTCAGAGATGAGTCTGAGGCTCCCAGTTGAGAAAAATGGGTGGCTGGTGATGACAAGGACTAGCAAAGGACACACAGAAGCAGAGGACCAGGGACAAGAGGAAGGTAAATACCATGGAGAAGAGTTTGCTTTGGAAAATCCCGAATTTGAGGTACTTGAAAGATAGCTATGTGGAGGCAGATGTCCAGAAAATAGGTGAAAATTCAGAACTGATGCTGAGGAGAGTAGTCAGGGCCATATTTTTAAATTTGTTTTCCTTAGTAATATTTAGAGTGGTTTTGTTATAGTGCTGTGTATTAAACAAAGTCCTTTCTCACCATTTTCACATTTTACTCACGCAACAGCTCTGCAAGAATAAGCAGGACACATTTTATTATTTTCATTTTATATAAAAGGAAACTAAAGCTCAGTGAGGCTAAATAATTTGCCCCAAGGCCCCCTTGAGAGATAATGCCAAAGCCAGAACCAGGCCTATAACTTCTGAAATGTATGCTGATGTTTCCTAGACTGTGCACTGAAGAACTGAAATCTGACATTTATTGTTTGCAAATATAGATTGGGCCTGTTGCAGACAGGTGACACATAAAACCATGCAAGCTGACAAGCATCCCTTGGGGACTATCTGTATTAAATGGGCAGCTGGAAGGAGAACCAAGGAAGGAAAGAGGGATAAAGTGGTTGAAGAGGGAACAGGACAAGCAGGAAGGAATTAGGGCCACAGAAAGAAAGTATCAAAGATTGTTTCTTCCCCAGTTCCCTCCCACCTCCTTGCCAGTCCCATCTCGAGCAGGCAGAGATGAGGTCCTTTCACATTAGATGCATGAGGGTTCCTGAACCTTACATAAAATATCTCTGCCGTTGTGTACAGAGCAAATGTGTATTTCCAACTCCAGCTTCTTGCCCACAATCTCCAAGATTCAGCTTCAGGGTTACTTGAATGGATTTTAAGCTCTACCTCCCAGTGATAAAGCCATCAGTAAATTTCACAAGATTCCATATGTAACCTTTAGTCATAGATCAATATGTAATAACATACTTTTAAATGTAGATCATATCTGAGGGGCCGTGTCTATACAACAGCAAACAGATGTTTTGGCAAAGAGAAGAGCCTTCATATGTTTATGAGTGGCAGTATCTCGTGGTGAGAACCAGTTTCCACCCTTTTCTCATCTTCGTTTTCAGTTTTATTTTAAAACATTTGTTTCTGATATATAGAGGTAAGTTTTCCAGACATAAACCTGGCTTTCAAAAAGCCAAATTTCCTCTTAAAGTAGGCAAACAACATGTAAAAGGAAAGCAAAATGGGTTAAGTCAAACCATTTAACAAATTCAATACGATCAACATTTATTGAGCAGTTTCCATGTATATATATTTGTATATGTGTGTAAATGTGTATGTATGTGTGTGTATGTATGTGTGTGTGTGTATATATATATATATATCCCTTAAAGATTTTTGCTTTGCCAGAGATAACAGAGCCCACTGAATGTCCTCTGTTCTCCTGAATTTCTCAGCTCCTTGGGAGTTAGGCAAGGCCATGTAGCTATTTCTGCCATTGGTCTCTGGGTAGAAGGCCAAAGCATAGAAGAACTGGTTCTTTATCCTCCTTGTCTCTCTTCTCCTTCCTTGACAGTCAAGAAGGCTGTTCTTGATGGCTGGGTGCCGAAATGATAGAGCCTCTACCCTGCTGGAATTCCACTATCTCATGTTGGACATACAGTCTGATAAATAATGTTTTTTTTTTCAATTAAGCAATTGGAACTTTGGAGTTGTTTGCTACTAAAGCATAAACCTGACCTATCCTGACCAATACACTTGCCTTTCTGGAGCCCACATCTAATGACACACATCTAATACAACTCTAATTGGTTGATGTCACATCCCATTTATCCTGAATAGTCTCATTTCATGCCTGTTATTGATTAATTAACACCTGTTAATTATTTTTAGCAATCCTTTCAGAAGTACCTTGGTTTGGATGATAAATTACATGACATCCCATAGATATAAGATAGCCTGTGATAAATAATATAGGAGAAACATAAACATGGCCTTGGAGAAGGAGAAGACAATTCCACTAAAAGGATTTGATCATTAACTGGAACTTAAAAACAACTCAGTGTTCTCCAAGGCAAATATTAAGCCGGTGAGGTTTGGAGTGAAGGGCATTCCAACAGCTCTCAGTTTGATCAAAGGTCCAAAAGTAGAAGAGAGTTGGAAAACAGTAGGCAGGTAAAGGTAAGTGTGGTAGGGGTGGAGTCAGTGGGGTGAAGAGAGCAGAGAAGCAGGAGGAATATTGGCTGGATACATTGAGGGTTTTGAAGATCGAGCTGTGGGGTGTTCACTTAATCAGTATGTGGTGGGGGGCGTTTATTTGGGAGAGCTGCACATTACAGTTGATTTCTTTGATTAGCTCTTCTTCTCACCTTTGAATTTCTGACCTAAATCTTGGATAACTCAATTCACAAAATAGACTAAAATACATATTGCTGAGGTGGAGGGACTTTTGATAAACTTCACATAGAAATTTTCAAAAAGGATGGCCCAGCAAGAATGAGATGGCTATTCAATTGAGTGCTATGGTGGGTGATGCTTAGCTAATTATTTTTATAAATTAAATAAATGCACACAGTGAAACAGGTACTCTATTCTGTATGGAAATGGGCATACTACCAAGCTCTAAAATAGAGTACAGAGAAATACAGCAGTTGAGAGTTGCCCATTCCAGTTGTCTTGGGCCAGACATCGTTCATACCTATGGTCATAGAATCCCCTTTTACCCTCAAAAGGATCTCAGCTTGGATAATAAATTATATGATCTCCCTCCTGTGACATTCAGGGTGGAGGTAATTTGACATTCTTTGGTTTTCTTTATTCTCTCAGATTTAATGAGAACCAACTTAAACCTGTGTCTGCCAAAAAGTGGTGTGAAGTCCAACATCAGTCATTTGTGAGGGCTCATTTTCCTACCTTGGGTAGTACCAGAACTTCATGGGTTCATGCCTCCACCTCAAGTCTTCTATCCAGGCCAGCAAGATCCATCCATCCAGGCTAAGTGACACCTCCCATTGGCTTTTGTACAGGCTGGGCATGCTTCAGGTGTAAAGCTCAATTCTTACCTATCCCCCTACACTCATGTCTTCTTCCTAGTTAGTAATAGAGCATGAATGCCAAATACATGTGGGAAAGACATAAAATAATTGTTAATATAAAAGGTCACTCACTAACAAATAGGATCAGGGAAGCCTTTATGGGCTTTGAAAACCATTTGAGCTGTTCCTATGGGTGTCACCACTAGCATGTGTTGAAAACATTATCTCCCAAAAGTGCAGTACACATTTCCCATATATAAATAGGCCTATCTTGCATTCTATGCTGCAACTAAATGTAGGTTAGTGTCTGTCTATGGCAAGAAGGAACAAGCACATGACACCAATATTTTAACATAAGTCCTTCTTATGTTTTCTAATAAGGATGTTTGGAGATCATTTGAATGGACATACGTTGAATACTTGACATAATACCTGGCACATTTCTTGATTTTCTCATATTTAATTAAAACTGGTTTGAACCTCCATCTGCCAAAACATGGTGGGAAGTCCATTATCGGTCATTTAGAGAGTCCCCTCTTCCCTTGAGCAGTACCCAAACCTCAAGAGCTAAAACGCTTTAGAAAGGGACATCCAAGCCTCTGCATCTTAACAAATGATAGCCAGGGTTATCTTGAACCATATTTAGCAAGACCTGAGTAGACTTATGTGTTCTGAAATAAATTCAAAAGTTCTTACTTAGAGTAGAAACACATTTTTCCTCTCCATTGTGTTTTTATCTTCTCTGTTTCTACTCCGAATTCATACCACATTATCCCACATTTAGTTATTAGACAGGTAGTTCTCTAGCTGTTTCCTATCTACCATTCTTCCCAATTTTAGTAAACGTTCATTAAAGGCAGATAGACACCAACACCCGTGTATTGCTGGTCAGGTCATACCCACATACGGCACCCCACTGACAGGTAGGTAGGGCTGAAATCTAGCCTGCACTCTGCTCTCTGGGCTTCATGCTCCAGTACAGAGCTATAGCTGCCAGAGGGAAAGGTGCCTTTTCCAAATCTGCAAACAGAATCTTCATAGGCTATAGTCAGTGCCAGTAGGAAACACCTATTAATATTTTAATTCTATTAAATTTCTCATAGCATCTAACAGAGTTGCAAACATAAACTGTGGGAGAAGACAAGGGTCTTAAGAAAATGCCTCAAAACATAGTAACAATCTTAATATTTTCTGCAGAAGAATAAAAATAAGAAAACAATGAAAAAGTGGATGTAAACTAGGGGACTGAGGACAGAGTGCTATAAAAGTAGTGGATTTTTTTTTAATGCTACCTCTAAAGCACATAAGACACAGAAAGCATTCTTTTTAGGGAAAAAACAAACTTAAAATATTGTGTGATAATAGGAAATATCTTTTTATGTATCTCACATCTTCAAAGTATGTCTTATCACTAGAATTGCAAATTATTAAGGCAAAAAAATGATTTGCCACTTAACATTATATTGCCATAGAAATAGAAAAAACCTTTGTAGGCTTCCTCGCCAACATTAAGTCACCAGCAATGTATGAGTTTGCTCTCTTTTTACATCAGTGTTCCTGGAAATGAAATGTTTTCTCAGTGATTTGGTTAGAGGAATTATGGTCATTCATAAATCTTCCTTTTTTTCCCTTCTTCTTTCCCTTTCGTGAACAGTAATTATGGAGATAGGAGTCTCTTTCCCCCAACTTTTTTGGCATTTCCCTGCAAGCATATGAGGGGACTGATGCAGATATAATACTGCAACACTGAGTGGAGAAAAAAGTTATTCTAACTAAGCAGATGTAATAAAAATATATTTTAAAATTTTGCCTTTTGCACATGATAAAGCTTAATAGGTAAGTGATTTCCATTTGTCATTCAATTTCTCCATTCCCAAATTATTCTCTCACAATTTTCCATTTCCCTTATGCAACATGCTCCCATTACAACCCAGCCCACTAACAAACCTAAGTCAAGTATTTAAATAAAAAATCACCCCCAAATGTCCTCCTGGCATGTGAGCTTTCATGGGCATTTTTATCTGTATTTAAGCAATATTGCTCTTTCATTCTCCTGGTGTTGATACATCTATGACCATCACAACCATGCATATTGTAATTAGATGAAAGGAACTAAGTTTATAGTGGACAAAGCTGTCTTTAAGTATACTTTGTTAATATTTAAAAGTGCACAGAGGGAAGTAAAAGCCATTGGAGATCAAGCAGTATGGAGGGGGTAGGAGGGGAGGGACAAAAAACCACCTAACAGGTACAATGAACACCATTTGGGCAATGGGCACATTTATAGCCCTGACTCAAGCCATGTAACAAAAACATTTGTACCCCCTTAATATTTTGAAATAAAAAAGAAATGTCCTAAGCATAAAATGAGCATACAGTTCAAAGTGATTTACTCTTTTCAAATTATGAAATATTTGAGCTAAGAACAGACTGCTGATTAGTGAATGTTTATACGTAATCTGGATTGCAGGGGTAATAGAGATACAAAAGAATCAATTGGCGCAAACTGTACATTGGAAGGAAATACACTCTTCTGTTGAAGATGACTTCTTCTTAAATATCAAAGGTACTCAGACTAAAAACAAAGACACATAAAGTCCACAATTGAAGAAGTGAAATAAAGGAAAGGATTCAGAGCAAAATCTGCTGCAGATAAAGCATAAAAGTAGATTATCTGGCTTAAGTTTATATTTCAAGTTCTTACTATGCTTTGGATAGTCTTGAATTTGATTATAAATCTGTGCTGGGAGCTATTTTAAATGACTGCATACATTTTCAGCCTACTAATGTTCAGAGTATATTTGAAATAAAATTTTAGAGAGCTTAGTAATACTTTAAAATGTAACATAAAATAACTTTTTTATTCTTGCATATCTATTTAGTGTTAATAAATAAGGAAAAGCCTTATGTAAAAACTTGATGTTTGCAAAGACACTAAGTCTAGTTATGAAGACAAAGATTGTGAGATTATTTTGAAACCAAAACAAATGTCTTGGTTTTTGAAACACAAAGATCACTATTGAGAAGATTCTATGTAGATCATTCCAAATGAAGCATGGAAAGGAAAAAACTTTATTTAGTTTGGGATTCCCAAAGGAGTTTTAAAAAATATATACTGCAGATTATATAAATCAGAATTTGTGAATTATTATTTGAGTTATTCAAATGCAGCAAGAATACTAGGACATATTTATTGGAAGGATACCAGAGAATGAGAAGAGAGAGAACAGGATAAAAAGAGCAAAGAAATAGTAGTCCTTGCTCAGCCAGCTCACACAGCCTTATGCACCAGTGATCCCGGGCCAGATCCAAGAGAGCTATTACCTGTCACAATATCACTCAAACTTGCAAGGGCTCAGTTCCTGAAGACCTAAAGCAGACATATCACGATTGAGACATATCCCAAATAGCTCCTGCTTCCTGGGATCAGGGATGTTCCCAGAGCCACATTTATTAGCTTCATTTTTTAAAAAAATCAATCTTAATGAGGGTATTGGTATTTAGGTGAAAAGGTTCCTGAACTGGCTAATTATGATTTCAAAGGAGTTGACATGTAGGTCATTGGCATTCCAGTGCACACTGGTTTACACATCTCCACTCCAAACTTAAAAATGAAAGGGAAAGAGAAAGAGAGACTTAAAATGCAATTCAAGTGATTGAAAACAAAATGAAGTCCCTTCCACCTGAATATCTACTATGTGCATACCATCTACAAATGGATTCATCAATTGATTGCTTAGAATAGATAGCTATGTTCTATGGGATTGGTGGTGGTGGTGATTGTAATGTTCCACCTGGATGCCTCCTCATGAAGGGACTGTGGCCTCAGCTACTGGAGGTTTGATCAGCAGATGCCTACATCTGTCAACCCCTTTAGGAACTGTCTCAGCTGCAGAAAGTCTCATCCGAGGTCACGCCTTTTTGCTGGGGCAGCTGGCAGTTAATAACTTATTGATGCAGGAGTATAAAAATCTGGCCTTCTTGGCCTAATGAGGAACAACTCTGAAGGAACTTTCTAGCCCTAAAGTTCCTGTGGGGTCAGCCTAGCTGTCCGTAGGCCTGCATCACATCTTGACTTCTCCTTTCCATAGTATTGATTCCAACATACTCCTTAGTAAGTATCCTACACACTAAACTCAGTCTCAGGGTCTCCTTCCAGGAGAACTGCATATATTCAAGTTTAGTAGGTTTCCTTTCACTTACTGAAGCAGACAATATGAAAATGTATGTTTTAGGAAAGGGCAGCCCATCTTTCCCTATGAAAATTATCCAATAGTCTTAAACTCATTGGCCACTCCAAGCTTTCAGTATCTCTACTTTGTGCTTCTGCTTGAATAATGTGACAGGAAAAGTCATTACTATGATTGATTTAGTTAAAGTGGGAGAGGAAATGGAGATGCCTTTATAGCTACCATTATAGTAAAAGTTGTAAGTATCTTGATGTAATAGAGAAAGAGAGGAATATCTCTGATCTGCATGGAAAACTGTACCGGAGAGTTTTTGTGTGGTTACCTTATCCAAGTCAGGCTAGTGGATAAAAACAATAAAGGTGTTAACATAAATCCAACTGTTCTGTGAATTTGAGCTAATTATGTGACAAACACAAGTTTGTATGTGCAAAGAGAAAGAGACAGAGACAGAGAGAGACAAAGAAAGGCGAGAAAAAAGGTAGGTAGGAAGGAAGGAAGGAGAAAAGAGAAAAATGGTAGGGGGGAAAAAGAAGAGAAAATACCAAAAATTCTGATACACGCAAATTTTCAAACGAAGTCATGAACCCAAATGCCTAAAGAATCAGGGAGTTGATGTAAATGTGTGACATGGAGCCAAGTGTGTGACCAATGAGAATGTCAGGCACTGAGGCTGAGTAGAGATTGACGGCCCCCATCCAAAAGGAGCAGCCACTTTTCCCCTCCAGCCCATTGTTTTCTTGGAATAAAATTCAGTTAGTATTGCCAGGTTTTCCAGTTTTTTACAGAAACCATAAATTCAGAATTTTTGTAAAGTTTGTTGGTTCACAAAATACTCTGAAATCCAAGCCAAACATCCTTGCAGGCTAGATGCTGCTCTGGAGCTGCTGGTTTGCAAATCCTTTCAGAACACTGATTGTCATGTAATCATGACCTTCTTGTCAAATATTTCTTAAGGTCTATACAAATTAAATTTTGTGAATATCATATTTTAAATCACAAGAATTTCATCATTTAATGGAAAGCCTTAAATATTTATTTTGTAAGGTTTTTAAGGAAAAAGTCTTCAGGTTATAGTAGGATTACTTGGGAATCTGACCTATCTGAAAGACGTAATTACATTACTAAGGTGATGAAGTATTATACAAAATTTGTATGGGGTGTGTGTGTGCATGTGTGTATGTGTATGTGTGTGTCTGTGCGTTGTGAGGGCAGCCTGGGGGGCCATTCAGAAAACCAAAAAGTTTGCCTCACTTGGAACATTTTTCTCATTCTCTACTTCTAAATGTAACATCACCTCCAAAAATTCATTAACAATAGCTCATTAGTCTTCAGCTAAAACCAAATTATTTGATGACTTTTAGCAGCATATTTTTTATTGAAATATAATTTCACATAACCATAAAATACACCCTTTTAAAGTGTACAATTTAGTGAGTTTTAGTACATTAACAAAGTTGAGCAGCCACCATCATTATCTAATTCCAGAAAATTTTCATCACTCCCCCCCCAAAAAAGTCCCATGCCTGTTAGCAGTCACTCCCCTTTCTCCTTTTCCCCAGCCCCTGGAAACAACGAATCCACTTTCTGTCTCTATAGATTTGTCTATTCTGGATATTTCATATAAATGAAATCATATAATATTTATTCTTTGGTGTCTGTCTTCTTTTACTGAGCACAATGCTTTCAAGGTTCATGCATATTGTAGCATTAATCAGAGCAGTTGACCCTTGAGCAGCACTGGAGTTAGGGGCATTAACCCTCCAACCCCTGAAAAGTCAAAAATCCACATGTAACTTTTGACTCCCCAAATACTAATAGCCTACTGTTGACCAGAAGCCCTACCAATAACAAACAGTTGATTAACATTTTGTGTATGTTACATGTATTCTTATACTAAAGTAAGCTAGAGAAAAGACAATATTATTAAGAAAATCATAAGAAAAGTATATTTCCTATATTAAATTGAAATGAATCATCATAAAGTTCTTCATTCTTTACTGAGTAGGCTGAGGAGGAGGAGGAAGAGGAGAGGTTGGTCTTGCTGTCTCGCGGTGGCGGAGGTGGAAAAAAATCTGTATGTGAGTGGACCCTCACAGTTCAAACCTGTGTTGTTCAAGTGTCAACTGTACTTCATTCTTTTTTATGGCCAAATAATATACTGTTGTATGGACATACTGCATTTTCTTTTTTTTTTTAAATTTTTTAAAGGACTTCATTTTTTTCTCAGTTTTTTTTTGTCTTTATTGAAGTGTAATTTACATATCATGTCTTTACTGCATTTTAAGTGTACAATTAAATGGCTATTAGTAAATTTACCAAGTTGTACAGCTATTCACATAAATCAGTTTTAGAGGATTTCCCACCCCCCATTGAGACCCCTAATTCCCATCCTCAAATACACTTTAAGCATGCCCCTCCCTTCCACAGTGCTCACCACATCCCCTGGATTGGACATACCACATTTTCTTTATTCACTCAACAGTTGATGGACATTTGGATTGTTTCCACTTTTGACTATCATAAATAGTCTATAAACATTTATGTACATGTTTTTGTGTGGACATATGTATTCATTTACCTTGGGTATGTATACTTAGGTGTGAAATTGCTGGGCAATATGGGAACTGTATATTCAGAGTTTTGAGAAACTAGCCAGTGTTTTCCAAACTGGCTGCAACATTTTATAACACCAGCAATGTGTGAAGTTTCCAATTTCTTCACATCCTCACCAACACTTGTTTTTTGACTATAGCTATCTCTTGATTATAGTCCGTCTTTTGATTATAGCTCTCCTAACCAATGTGAGTGGCATCTCATTGTGTTTGATTTGAATTTCCCTAATAACTCATAATGTAGGGTATTGTTTCATGTGCTTATTGGCCATTTGCACATATTCTTTGGAGAAATGTTTATTCAAATTCTTTGCCAATTTTTTAATTGGCCTTTATTATTGTTTAGGAATGCATTGTTTTAAATTACAAAAACTGATATTTTATTGTCTTGTGAAGGATAGATTCCCTCTTGGTTATATGCCCATTGCCCTGCAATTAGCTATTACAGAATCATTGGACACTCATCAAAACTGTATCAAAGATGTATCTTGTGAGAGAGCTGGTGTGAGAAATTAATCATGGGAAATGTGGTAGATCCATTTCTTGAAGGTTTGTTATTCAGGCTGAACCATATGTCTAAGGATTCACAGGTAAAGGCTGATATTCAGCTGATGTTGGAAGCTTCCTGGAAACAACTACTCTAGTTCATTGAGTATAATTTGGGGGAAAAACAGCTTCAGTGTAAATTAGTGATACAGTGCCCTTAAACCTAAGGTGACTGTGAAATTTCTTTCCTCAAACCATGACACCTTTAAATAGGAAAGGAGTGGTATTAATAATTCACCAGGACAGTAGGAAAAAACTTGTTCTCTTGCTGTTATGTCTCTGCTAATCCATGACACTTCTGGAAGCACTTCATGCTTGTGACATTGCCACAAAAGGACAAACTTTGGGCAATCAATGAAGAAACAGTCCCTAACAGTGATGGCACATGGAGGTAAGGACGAATAGCAGAATAAACTTATTCAACTGGCATTTGGAAGCCAGAGAAACTGGCTTCCTGCTCGAAGGGCAAATAACTATTTGTCCACTTAATTGTACCTGAGAGTGTGGATCAGATCATGTCTGTTACAAACACATCGGTGTCAAATTCATATTTTAAAAAATATTTGTCATAATTTACAGCAGTTTCTATATAATATAATGTCTACAAAATGTTTGCATTTTTTTTTTCTTTTTTATTGGGGGAAAACTACAAAGCATTTACAGTATAATGTTTACAGTCACAATTTATAGTGAGCTGATTTCCCAAAATATATTACCACTCAAGTTGACTTATCTTGTTACATTTAAAAATCTAC
>CAUYRT010066758.1:0-37164 GCA_963574885.1 Lepilemur ruficaudatus | reverse complement strand
ATTCTTCTGTCTTCTTTTGAAAAGTTTCTGTTCATGTCCTTTGCCCACTTTTTGATAGGGTTGTTTGATTTTTTTCTTGCTGATTTTCCTGAGTTCTAAATAGATTCTAGTTATCAGCCCCTTATCAGCATGCGAAAATTTTCTCCCATTCTGTAGGTTGTCTGTTTGCTCTCGTGACAGTTTCTTTGGCTGTGCAGAAGCTTTTTAGTTTGATCAGGTCCCTTTATTTATTTTTGTTGTTGCTATGATTGCCTTTGGAGTCTTCCTCATAAATTCTTTGCCTAGGCCAATGTCTAGAAGAGTATTTCCAACGTTTTCCTCTAGAATTCTAATACCTTAAGTTTAAGTCTGTTACCCAGTGTGAGTAGTTATTTGTGAGAGGTGAAAGGTGTGGATCCTGCTTCAGTCTTCTACATGTGGCTATCCAGTTTTCCCAGCACTATTTATTGAATAAGGATTCTTTCCCCAGTGTATGTTTTTGTCTGCTTTGTCAAAGATTAGATAGCTCTGGTATTTCTTGACGACAACTCAAGCATATCCCATGGATTTCCAGTAACTTTTGGGTACTCATAAGCCCATCCAAATCTATGTCAAAATTAATTTCTTTTTCCATTTAAACACCACCCCCAATCTAGTCTAAGCCATGGCCCAGCACATAACAACAAGGAAAAGGAAATGTGTGGTCTATTCTTTTACATTTGTTTTTCCCATCCAGGTTTTGTGGTGTGTAAAGCTTATACACTTTGGGGAGAGGGGAGCCTTCTTTACGAAAAAATAATTCAAATTATGAATACAAAATTTGGTCCATAGCATCCTAATGAGGGCTATGCAAGTGAGGTGCTCTGAAGTTGAAGCTTCAGTAGCTTCCCAGTAAATCCACCCCTGCCTTCACCTTGTACTCCCACTGTTTCTGCTCATCCTCTTGGTTCTTCCAAGAACCAAAGCATAATGAAGAAGGTTTAGAGAAGAGTGGGGGAAAGATCTGTTTGTTGTGTGAAACTATTTGCAATTCTGGACTAGCAATAAGTGGCTGGTTATTGCCCTCTACTGTGGCAAACATCCAAACTCTCAAACTTTTGTAACATATATATTGTTGGATTCTTTGTAAACTACCCTTCACTACTCAGTGCACAGTAGCTTCCAATATTGTATATTCTCTGGTGGGAATGTGCCAGTCCCAAGCTGACCTGGATTTTGCTCTCAACTAGTACCTATGGCAGTACACCACACAAGGTCCTCACCATGGCAAGTCTCTTTTTTTTTTTTTTTATGAGTGAGAATGGGGCAGTATTTTCAGTATGAACTCAGCCTAGCTATCTTCCTCAGTATCCACTTGGCTCCAAGGAATAAAAACTTCCTTGTTTGTCAAATTATAGAATTTCAGCTTGTTTTGACTGTGGCCTTTTTCCTCTCACTCCACCTATGTAAGAATGTCCCAGGTGTCCTCCCAGCTTCAAATGCACAGTGCGAGATCCAGGCTGCAATTTCTTTGCAGTCAAAACTTCAGGGGTGAGAGGCCATACTCTCCTAAGTATCACAGTGGTTTCCACCCTGGAATCACTATGGGCCCCGTCCATGTTTTCCTTATAGCCAAGGAGTGGGAAGTCAATTTCTTCTTCTTGATTCCAACTTTTCCCAATCTCTCCAAGGAATTTTTAGAGCCTTTGAATTTGTCTTAGGGGCACCTAGGGAGGAGAGGAAAATCCTGACAACAATCTTTACTCCTGCAAATTGCCTCACTTCAAGAAATCCCTCCTCACCAATACATTTCTAGGTTTTATATAGATTGCAGGTGAAAAATGTTGCTGGACTAGTTCAGCTTTCTTTTCACCAGTCCCATACAATGTGTGTAGTACCTCTTTGGATGGAATATTTACTACCCAATATCATAAGCCTTATGGCATTAGTGAAGAATATAAAATAACAGGAAAAATCCTATTTCAAATATTGTGCTTTTTTTTTTTTTCCCACTGGCTTTGAAATGACAAAGCAACTATTAAGCCAAAGTTAAATGTCAGGTATGTGGCCTACAAATAAAAAAGTGGTATCGATTCAACCAGGATATTGTTCATTTACGGTTTCAATGGAACACCAGTGTAAACATTGAAAACAAATGCAGGAATATTATTTAAGATAGGAGAATTGCAGGCATATACAATTGGGCTTTTAGTCACTTTGCAAAATTGTCAATGTTTAAATTCTACAGGCTCTCAGAACTCCCTTTCTCCTCTAGCCATTTTGCACATGACTTCCTTGTTGGTCTTATAAAATGAAGATTTTTAAAGTTGGACTCATAGAAGCAGAGGGTAGAATGGTGGTTACCAGGGACTAGAGAGTAGGTAAGGAATTCTGAGATGTTAGTCACAGGATACAAAAGTTCAGTTAGATAGGATGGATAAGTTTAAGAGGGCTATTGCACAACATGGTGACTATAGTTAATTGCAAAGTACTATGTACTTACAAAATTTAAGAGAATATATTTTAAGTGTTCTCACCCCAAAAGATAGATGTGTGAGGTAATGCATATGTTCATAAGCTTTATTAAGACATTTCACAATATATACATATTTCAAAATGTTATGCTGTATACCATAAACATGTACCTTTTAAATTTGTTAATTATAAATAAATAATAGATAAAATAAATAATAAAATAAATGAAGTTTTTATTATTTCAAAATTTCTTTTCCTCTTATATTCCCTAAAAAATCTCTTAGCAGCCTTTTCTCGCCCATTGGCTAAAGTCTAGCTTTATTCACTTGGTTCTTTAATCCTTTATTATTATAGCTAAGCCTTCTTTGCAGTCTTATTTTTATTTTATTCCAGCTTATTTGATCCATTCCTTATACTGTATCGCATATACCTCCTCCAAGAATTTATTTATACATTGTCTACAACTGGAATTCTTCCCCGTCTCATTCTATCTAGTCTATACTCATTCTTCAATAAAATCTTCTCTATTACACCAACACAATAGGAGGACATTATTCAGAACCATTTAGGAAGTGTTCTTTTCTACTTATGATACAGAACTAGTTGGTTAATAGTGTTTACATTTTTTATTTCTCTTTCAGTCACTAGTATTGGGCCATAACCCTATTCAGAACACATATGATAATTTGTCTTCCCAACTGCATTGTAATCTCCTATGAGGCTTTGCCTTAAATGCCTGGAATGATGTCTTGCATGTAGTAGATGATTATTAAATCTTGCATTTTTATTGGTTAACATATGACAGAACTGATGAGCAGCCAAGGAAAGAGAATTTGTATATCCAAAGACTAAACAAAATAACAAAAGTGCAAGAATAAAATCAAAATAATTTACTTTTTCTTTTAGGAAACTTATGCATGAAAGAAAAGAAAAAACTGTGAAGAAAACAATTTGTCTAACAAGCTATAACAACTTGCCATGAGTTATTTTCTTCTATCAACTATGTCCAGTCTTGGGTAAGTGGCACTTTTGGATCAGTGCAACAAGAGTTGGTGTGGCTCTTCTTTTTCTCCTCCTCTTCCTCTTTCTTTGCTTCTTATTCCTTCTTTTCTACTTTATCCTCCTTTGTCATCTCATTTGGATTTAAGTCACACTGTATAATAATTAGTTATTTTGTCATTCAGAGCATCATAACAGGCAAGGAAGCCCTCACTCCTTTTCTAAGGCTGTAGGATGTATGTGTAGTCTGTTCTTCTCCCTTCAAGCTATTGACTAGAAAGAGGATTAACAGGGTTCCTATACAGTTACATTCAGAACTCTCCACACCCACAATTTGAACCTGGTCCAAGTAATTGTTCTCTTTGCTTCCCCTCTTGGTCCCCTTCAAACCAGTCTAAGTGCGGAAGTTGGTGTGAGGCTCTCACACATCATCAATATCATTTTCTTTTCCTGCGAAAACCTTTCAATAATCTGCCATATTATTTACATTAAAACCAATGCTCTTATAATTAACTCCAAAGTACTGTAGGATTGCCCACCACTGTATATCCTACACACCCTATAATTTCACCTCAACTCCTACTGCTTTTTCCCTTTCTCTTTCACCCCTTCATAAGCCCTTCATACTTGCTGTCCTATCAGCCTTCAATACCCTTTCCCAAAATGTCCCATGACATTTTCTTCCACTTCCTTCTTCTTATTTTCTCAAATGTCACCTTCCCTGTCCACCCTATCTATGATTATACATTATACATCTCAATTTTTATACCGATTTCCTAGGTTTGTTTTCTTCCATAACTCTGTATATTAACTAATTGTTTTTCTTTATGATCTGCTTTCCTCTAACAGAATATATATCCTAGGAACAGAGGTGTGTCATGTTCACTGCTACATCATCAGCATTTAGCATAGTACCTGATACTGAATAAGAGCTCAATGAATATTTGTTGAATGAATTAATGAGCACCTGTATGAAGGCCACAGTACTGAAGCAACTGGAGAGATACAAAATATGCAAATGTAGCTTTTGTGATCAAGGCACTTACAGTATGTTAGAAGAGATAAAACAAACACAAAAGATTTTTTTTTTAGTTATAGGATATTTTGGGGCTACAAACATTTTGGTTACATGTTATGACTTTGCCTCACCCAAGCCAAGATTTGGGGCATGCCCTTCAAGTATAAAATATTATGCTACGAAGTATTATGGCAGAGACTTCATTGACTGTGAGTGGGACAACAGTAATAATTGTGCTTCATCCTGAAAGATGAGATTGGAATTTATGAAAATGGAAGTAAGACTATATTCCTGACTAATAATAGCATATGGGAATATTAAAATAAGGCAGTGATAGAAAAATATGTTGTATATTTAGGTAAAGTCAACAGTGCAGTTTGGTGGATGTGTAGAATATGAGAAAATAAGGCTGTTGGCAGAAAGGTTGGACTGTTGCCCGGTAAGAGGAATTCTGAATGTCAGATAAGGAGAGTGAATGACATAGGCAGCAAGAAACCTTGTAAGCATTTTGGGAAGGAAATTGAGATGGCCGTGTCTGTGCTTTTAGGGGATAAATGGGAGTTCAGGAGAGAGCCAGGAGAGAATGAAAGCAGAGGGACTAGTCAGGAAATTAATAAAATATTAATATTCAAGAAGAACAATGAGGGTAAAGTAGGTAGTGGCAGTAAGGAGCAGAAATGAAACGAAGCATTCCAGAGACAAAGGAGGGCAGAATGCAAAAAACTTAGTGACTGATGTGATGCTTTTTGTAAAAGTATTATCCCTTATCTAATGTCTCTGCCCAACTATGAGTATGAGTGATAATTTGAATTAGAAATTTTGTTTTACTTTTATTCAGTCCTGTTCTTATGGATACTAGGGTATGGAAATATGTTTAGAAGCAGAAAGTCTAAGGATCTTTTCTTTCTTATAGCACTAAGAATTCAAATGGAATCAAAATGACTCCTAGTCTGAAATTTCTCAGTGATGTCTGAAGCTCAGAGATAGAATAATTTGTGCAACCTATACCTATAACCATCAGATTCAAACAATAGTCTGGCACATATGGGAAGCCAGTTATCCTCATTGCCTCAATTCCACTAGGGAATGATAAAAGAAAAAAAATATTCTTAGCATGAAACATTTCATACTTGCAAGAGGGTGATGAGCAAGTCTTTTGATGAAAATAAAACCTCCAAAAATATCTCTCAAATTAAAGCAAGAGACCTGCATAGTAGAAAACAAAACACAACAAACTACCAAATAAACAAAGGTGATCAAAACATGCTTAGAATAGGCAAGCAGCAAACAAAGAGAAAGGGTTATGTTGGGGACACAGCAACATAATTGGATTCCTCTGCCAACCCTGGTAATTAAAATGGAGACACTCAGTACCTTAGTTGCTCTGCAATCCCATAATATGTTTGAGATTAACAACCCTTGAATCTTGGTGTTACTGCTATATTATTTGAATATACAATACGTTTCTTTTGCTGTTTTCAGAACTCACAAATAGAGGTTTCTGTAGGGCCATGAAGATTTAGAAACAGCTAATGAGAAAGCCTGACTTGCACTCTCCAATCACTTCCTCTTGCTACCATCCATATTTTGGGCAAATTTGAATGGAAAACAAATGAAATAAAGAAATAGCAAGCTTTGCAGTGATTTAAAGCTCTGCTTGCCTACTTGAGAAAAAAAAAAACCAAGCTGCTGCTCTGTAGTTTTGCATGGCTACTTCTCTTCTGTTTTGCCAGTGTTTTTTTTTTTTTTTTTTTAGATCTTGCCAATGCCTTGTAAAAATAAAAGACAAATAAAATGCATTGTTGGCTTGAACTGCCTGGAGAGGACTCGGTTATTTGTGAGGGACTGTTATCTTCATTGATATCGCCCTGTATGCTTTGACCACTTTGTGTCTCAGATATGTGTCTGTACCCATCTTAGGGGGAATGATGACCTGAGTCTCTTCACTGGCATGTGGCCCTGCCTGTTTGATGCCCACAAGTAACCCACCGCCTGTGTGCAGGAGACACAAAGAGTCTCTGCCACTCTGCCACTGAAAGGCTTTTCTGACTGTGTGGATGGTGGGCTCAGCCAAATGCCTGCTGCAGAGTGATGAGAGCTCCTCCGGGCTCTGACGGAGGTGTTAGTCAAGTGCTGCACATGGATATTAAAAAGGGAACAGGAAGTACATGGCACTAATTAATATTATATCTTGCCCCCAAAGACATTCCTGGTCCCTTTATACGTTAGTTGACTGATCATCCAACTCCTCTGAGAGGTAATAATGAAGTTAATATAAACACTGATTTTTATGCCTTATTTCTACTATTAAAAGGGGGAGGAAGGTGGGCAAACACACATACATGTGCGCACACACACACACACGCACACAAAAAGCAAGTTGGTAACGCCTAAGAAAAATGTCAACAATACTTAGTTTGCTATACAGTGGAAGGAGTCAGGAACTGCTTTTTCTGGCTGAGGGAGGTTGTTTCTAGTAGGTCTATTCATGGTGACAAGTATTACAAATAACCTGGAGAAAAGGGAAGTTGAAAGGGCTCAAAGAGAAAGAAGAGAAAGGCCCTGTTATATTCTACTTCTGTTTCATCCCTGGACAAAACAAAACCATGCCAACAAAAGCTCAGCACTCATTCAGCCCCGCATGGTGTGAAACAGACCCCAGCTCTTAGTTCACTTGCCTGGTTAGTGAGAGAGGAGGTGAGCGGAATACCAGAGATAAATCAGGGATTATTCTTACTGCAGTGCAGACATCTGTCTATCTTCGCAGGGTCTGGGCTGTTGTGAGATGACAACTGGAAACTCATGCTTTAAAAAACGACTTAAATTATACATCTGACACATTTTGCACATTTTGGCATTAAAATAATAGACATTCATAAAGTAAATGTCTAGTCTAAGCATGTGGAAAATCCTATAATTCATGCTTTTAATCATTCATTTATTCAATAGATATTTTCTGCATACTTTGCTGCGGCATCAGTCTCTGCGGGATTGTGTAAGGGATGCTCACTGCTCTCGGAGGGTTTATAGACTGGATGATCAAGTTTGTTGGATGACACTTAAAAAAAACAGGAGACTATAAACAGATGTGAATTTTGTTGGGCCAATAAAACATTAGAACAATTGACTGGAGAGAATAAAGATGGATTATTTTTTAAAGACTCAAAGATGGTTCTCCCCCTCCCCTGAATCGCTTATTTTATACGGTTACAAATTTTAAAGGCCTGAGTAAGATTATAATGGTGAGAGAGCCCAGCCATAATACTGCTTCATAAATGTTGATCCTGGGTACAATACGATCTGCCCCAAAACGATTACATTGTTTCTAAGAGAAAATTCCATCCTCTCATCATGATTTAGTTTGGTTTAAAAATTCTGATTTATGATTTATTGGATTATCTCCAAGTATTTCAAGGGGATCCTGCCATCCTTTGATCCTCAATAGTGTAGCATTTTAAATCCATATATAATAAAAATAAAACATGACAAGCTTGACAATGAGTATAAGGCAAGGCTTCGGAAAATAAGACAATTAGTGAGTGTCAATGCTCCACCAAAGTGGACAGTCATTGTGCATTCTTATCATCTTTATTTTTTTTTAAAGACTCCATCTTTTTACCACCTATCAGAAAAATAAAAATGTATATTTTTTTTCTGTCAGAAAAGTCACACTAACCTCTTTTAACTATTTCTGCCAGTGGAAAATGCCCTTAATGAAAAAAAGAACCCTATTTCTTCTGAACCTCAGCATTGTTTCAGTCGCTATTGGTAACTAGGTATTAGGATTCCAGCACTAGAACTTTAGGATCTGAGAATTTCAGGGGTAAAGGCCTAAGTGTGGGCCCACATGTGTTCAGCAGGGGTTATGCTTCTCAGCAGATGCTCTGGGGGGGATGGGGAACAGATGCAGCTGTGGAGAGGAGCCAGCCTCTGCACGGGGACGCCGTTCCACATTGCTGGGGCTCTGCGGTGGTGAATCTGGGAGCAGCACGGCATTATGGCGGGTGCAGTGGTTCAGTTGTTATTAGTGAGTGTCATTGTGCCCTGATTGCAAGCACTCAAGTGTTCAGAGGGGGAATCAAGGATACCAAATGGAGAAAAACAATACACAGGAGTCTAATATCTTTAAGCGGGTAAATTATCTTTTCCTTGAGAAAGCAGAAAATGTTAATGGCGAAGTCTGCCAAGACGTTTTATAATAGAGGTAAATAAAGAAACAAAAGACTGTTCCAGTACTTTTGTGTGCAATTAAAGCATGTCATTCAGTACCCTGAATGAATCTAGGCCCTCTGATGTAAATGTGCAGCTACGTGATAAAAGGTGCAACTTGGATTGATTTTTTTTGATTTACAAAAAATATTTGGTGACTGAAGATTGTTCACATATACAGTAATATTTGACATAATATATTTATAATGTACCAATATTGGAGTAAAAATACATTTTTATTCCTATTTATGTATCTTTTCCCTCTTTCAACCTATTGTAATTGGACTATTTTGGCATTGAGACTATACTTTGTTAGTCGAAGTTTCTTTTGTCTTAGGTGATAAGGTGGTTATTGATTTATAAAATTAGATGAGGTATAAAAGGGTCTGTGGAATAAGAGGTTGCTTGAAACAATAAACAGAGTAGGCTGAACAATGTTACTCTATTTCCCTGTTTCCTATGGCTTTTACCTGTGACACCTAGAAAAGTTAAATATGCTTTTACCTCTGGGTTACTTTGAGGCATGTTCAGAAAGGAGAACTTACCTTCTTGCCTCAGAACTGCCCCTGTACCCAGCTGTCCCGTTGGTAAAATGATAAAAAGCAATGAGTAGAAGTCACCTCCCTGATGTCATCATGGAACAGGTGTGATTACCAAAACAATCTCCTGTGTATCTTGTCTTTAACTGTTCCACAACTGAAAAGTAGATTGACAGAAAAAAGAAACATGTCAAATCCCTAAGATGAGATGACATGACAGAGGGAAACAGTCATAGGATTTGTTGTCGGTACTCTTGGGTTCACATTCAGGCATCACCATTTACCAACTGCGAATGACAAGTCACCTAACCTCCCTGAGAGTCATAATCCAAATAAAAGAAAGAATGATAACGCCTAAACCGTATATTTTACAGCAATTCTATGGAGATCAAGGTGAGATGGATATACAACCATACTGTTAATCCAAAAGCATAAAATTTGTTATTAATATTTCCTTGCATGTGGCAGGTTCTCGATATTTGTATGTTGAATAAAGGATTCAGTGTGCCATGCCACCCTCTCCAGATCAGGCAAGATGACCAGGATGAGGCCTCCTTAAAAAAAAAGAAAAATTAAAAGATGAATAATACAACCTGTTTGGAAAACCGTTTGGCAGTATCTACTAATACTGAACATTTCACATACCATATGCCTTCCAAATTCTACTCCTAGACACATATCCAGAAGAAATTATTACTTATTTTATCAAACGGCACATAAAAGGTTCATGGTAGTGTTATTTGTAATAGCCCTAAACTAAAAAGCATTCATCAAAAGTAAAATGTGTAAATAAATTGTGATGTGTTAATCCAGTGAAATACCATACAGCAATGAGAATAAATTAACAATGACTACATGTAAAAATATAAATGAGTCTCACAAACATAAATATAGGGAAAGATGCTATACACAAAAAATTACATACTTTAGAGTTACATTTATATAAAATTCAAAAACAGACAAAACTAATCACTGATGAAAAAAGTCAAAAAGTGGCGCTCTTGGAGGGTAAGTGAGTAGAGATTTTAGGATGTTTGATAATGTCTTGTGTTTGGTTGAGATTTGTTTACTTTGTGAAAATGCATCAGACTATACATTTGTGATAGGTATACTTCTCTGTATGTATGTCTGTTTCAGTAAAAGTTTAAAAATATGATTTTGGTGAAATTTAATTTTAACTATTCCAAATTTACAAAATTCATGCTGATTCCCACAGAAGGTATCCTGAATCTTCAGGCTAAACCCATGTTTACTCTCTTTATCAATAGAAGACATAAGCCAAAAATTTACGCAGCATTATTTAAAATATTATATCTCTCATATATTTACATTTTAAAAAGAGGACCTCTAAGAGAAAAAAAGTCAAATACAAAGGTATGAATCACTAATAGTTGATTTTCATTAATCATTAAGAAAGATAATTTCAAGTGAAAAATACCTTGACTTTCACCAAATAATGCCACATATGAGGACATATATTCTCTTTACACATAAGATAGATTATTAAAGTCAAAGTTAACAAGAAGGAATAGGGAAGGAAAGATGCTGAGGTTAGAGAAGATGCTGTTAAGAGTATTCATGTTCACTCTATAATAAATATCTTTTGAGCTTTTAGTTTGTGTCAAGCACTGTGATTTGTGCTGGGATTACAACAGACAGAATAATATGTTCCATGTTCCCATTAAGTTTACAATCTAGTAGTGGAAAGAATTAATTATTAAAACAGCAAACATAAATCACAACTTTGCTTTAGTTATATGAGATATACAAGTGTACACAGTTCTGCCACGTTCTGGAGGCATAAAGTTCAGCAAGTTATTTGACCTCATATCTGCATCTGTTTTTTCAAATAGAAAATGGGAATAATAATTGTAACTGCTTCATAGGATTTCTATCAAGATTAAAAAAGGTAATACTCATAAAATGCTTAAAGTGGGGCCTGGTACATTGATATTTACAGAGCACATCTCATTGATCTAAAATATATAGTTTAACATTGCAGATACTGTATTATTCTTATAATCAGGGGTGTCATACATTCATTTAGCTAAGGTATGATAGTTGTCATTATCTACACGTTTGATCTTGGTTGCTTACTTTTGGTGGCTTGATTAAACACTTCTAATGTCCATTTGAGGAAGAAATACAAAGTCCTAAATATATCAGAAACCCTTAATTGAAAACTTCTAGTAAAATCAGTAAAGTACCTATGTAAACCTTCCAGTGAAGAAGCATTGAACAAACTTTTAGCAGAAAACCAGCAACTTAGCACTTGAAGAAAACTTTTTGGAAGCAGTGCACTACCAATGCTTCTTACGGCTTAAAAGATAATATTGTATGGCAACACGGATATAGACCTTTCTGAATTGAAATGAATTAAGAAAAGTTGAATTCTGAATGTCAACATTTTAGGAATATCTTAATTTATTTCATTTCAAATGTCCTTTTTGCATATGTATAAGATGAATTTACAATAGAGAGCTATGCCTAAATATTTCTGAGAGAGCTCTTTCAACAAGAGTAAAATAAAAATTCTGAATCCTATGAAACATTGTTTAATTGGCATCTTATTTTCTTTCCCAGTGATAGCACATAAAATATATCTTGCCATCAGCAGTGTCTTGGTTTCAATTAAATGTGGTAGATATTTGTTAAATAAATGATATGTGATG
Organism: Lepilemur ruficaudatus; assembly: GCA_963574885.1. Classification (NCBI taxonomy): domain Eukaryota; kingdom Metazoa; phylum Chordata; class Mammalia; order Primates; family Lepilemuridae; genus Lepilemur; species Lepilemur ruficaudatus. Next base: position 25,294 of record CAUYRT010066758.1, on the reverse strand, counting down.
AGAGCATAGAAAGGGAAATAGACCATCTTAAGGAAGTCAAGAAAAACTCCCCTAAGGAATTAATTTTTGACCTGTGACTGAGATCTGAATAAGAGGCAGGGGTTGACGAAGTATAGGAGAGAGAGTGTCTCTAAGGCACAAGAAACAGGATGAGCAAAGATCCTATAGCAAGAGGAGCAGGGCATTCATAAAGGTATAACTAAGATGATAGCAGTCATATCCCAACCTTATTTCAAGGTATCTTCCAGATTTAGTTTTCTGTGAGTCGAAAGCAGACTCATCCTTTACATATATTGGAAATTTACACAATGTCCTGAAATATCATCCTGGTTTGGAAACTGATAGGTTTCCTTTACATCACAACTCATTTTTATTTTTCCCTGAAAAAGTAAATCAGCATTTATTGGCAAGAAACATACTTTTCACTTAATAAGTCTGCCCTGGCTATTGTCATGTCTGCACATGACAGTTTATTCAGTGTGATTCTGTAATGATAGCTTTTATAAAATTGAATAAATATTATTTGATTATAACAAATAGCATAATGAAGCTAACTACAAAATAAGAAAACTGATTGAATCACTGTCTAGCAGAAGTTAAATCATAATGAAATAATTTGAGTTTAATTTGAATGTAATAACCCATTACAGCTTCACATTTTTCTCTTTTTAATATAGTGAGCTAAGCACCTTTTCAAAACCTTTATATAATAACATTTATAAGGTCCAGAAAAGTATCCTGCTCCACAAATTCCAAAAACATCCATGACCGAAAGTATATGTTTAAGATAAATTCAAGAAATTGTGGGTAGGGAATTATTTTAATGTGCTTTACTGTAGTATTAAAAAGTACAGTGTTTCTTCTTTTTCATTTTCAGAGTTTTCAGTCACTGTTCCTTATTTTAATAATTTTCCCTATCTTATGTTTTCCTTTGTCCTGTTTATTTTTTATTCTTTGGTGATTCAGAAGTATTAATATATAGCCAGTTTCAATTCTCCTAGAGTTTACATTTATAATTTAAAAAACACAACTCATTATCCAATTATTTGCCACAAGTTATAGTGGTGGTTGATTTCTCCTTTCTGTAAGATGAAACAACCAACTTTGAAATTTTGATTCCTTTTAATTGATGTTAAATTATTATTTTTTCACTAAGGATTTTTTCCCCATAATTGCTTTACCTTTATTGTGAAGTTCCATTAAAATTCCCATTACAAACTTAACCTTCTTCAGTCTTTTGACTTTTTTGGTAAAACATAATGATAATAATAGATAATTCATACACAGACTGACAAATGCTTTCTAATATTTCCCTGTATTCTCTAGGAAAAAAATTGACCATTTATTTCAAATCATTTTTCTCTGCCTTTTGGGTCATTCATGCTTTCCATTATCTTGTTCCAGATTTAATGAACCTATTGACACTGCTCAAAGAGGTCTTTGAGAGTTACTTTTGGCACCGTTTAGTAAAAGACACAAAAAAGAATGGCAAAAGAAGTGAATATCCCACATCTGAGGGATGTGGTGGGCACTGTGGAGGGGAGGGGCATGCTTGAATGTAGTTGGGGATGGGAATTAGGGGTCTAAATAGGGGGAAGGAAATCTTCTAAAACTGATTTATGTGAATAGCTGTATAACTTGGTAAATTTACTAATAATCATTTAATTGTACACTTAAAATGGAATAATGGCATGTTATGTAAATTATACTTCAGTAAAAAAATAAAACAAAAAGAAATGAATATCCATTGATACTTTTGATGTCAATGAGAATTTAAATTACAGGCTACTTTTTAAAATATATAATATAATACACATTTTATCATGGTCAAAATCAACTAAAGAAAAATTGGTCAGGCAGTATTTTGTCCTAAACAACTTCAGTAATAAAATTAAATTTGAAATTTGTAGATGCAACAGTGTCATTCTGCAAATTGTCAAGGATCACTTAAAAAAATATGAATGCGAGATATTTTGATGCAACTTGGTTCCATGAGTGTGTGTCACTAGTGTTGCCACAGTATTTTCTATGGTGAACAGAGCTTCACATTATACTATCTTGTTTACGAAAAGACCCACTCCTTTTTCTGGCTTCCTTCTTACCAGCTTCATTAAGGTGCTCCTTCTTACAGACCAATATGGTGCAACCCCAAGAGTAAAGATACCAAATTATTCTTGTTAAGTTTATTTTAGGGAGTGTATTTTCCTCCTCAATAGTAACTTTTAATGCTTGTTTTTGTTTTCGAATTACTTGCTTTGGAATTACATCATTTTATAACCCCAGCTTTCTATTCTTTATTTTGTTTTAACCCTGGTTCAACTACAATGTGTTTTTTATTATTATTTTTTCTTTGAGTAACATAGGCTATACTTTCTCAGCTCTTGTATGGGTAATGTTGTTTTTCGGTTAATTTCTCATGAGATTGAAAACATAGATGTATAAAATTTGGGGTCATGACATTTATTTACTTACTTATTTATTTATTTATTTATTTATTTTTAAGACAGGCTCTCATTCTGTCACCCAGGCTGGAGTGCGGTGGCACAATGACAGCTCATTCCATCCACGTTGAACTCCTGGGCACAAGCAATACTCCTACCTCATCCTTCTAAGTAGCTAGCTGGGACTACAGGTGCATGCCACTCCACCTGGCTAATTATTTTAAATTCCATTTTCTATACCATGAATTCTTTGGATGTTGCTAAATATTCTGGAGTTTTGGTTATAAGGCAGACATTTGAGGCTAATTTGATCTGTGATTTCTATTAAGGCAAATTCTTGTTTTATTCAGATGCCTTGGGACTTTTTTTTAACACATTAAATTAAAAATGTTGCCTGTGGCAAAATCAACATGTTTTTAGGTTTGTAAAAAGTTAGATCAATAATAAATGTTGATGTGGATGCGGGGGAGAGATAGGAACACTCATATACTGCTGGTAGGACTGCAAACTAGTGCAGTCCAAATAATATGGAGATACCTCAAAGAGCTACAGGTATATCTTCCATTTGATCCAGCAATCCCATTAATGGCCATCTACCCAAAGGAACAAAAGACATTCTATAAAAAAAGACATCTGCTCTAGAATGTTTATAGCAGCACAATTCACAATTGCAAAGAAGTGGAAACAACCCAAGTGCCCGTCAATACATAAGTGGATTAATAAATGTGGTATATGTATACCATGGAGTACTATTCAGCTTCAAGAAACAATGGTGATCTAGCACCTGTTGTATTATCCTGGATAGAGCTAGAACTCATTCGAATAAGTGAAGTATCCCAAGAATGGAAAAATAAGGACCACATGTATTCACCATCAAATTGGTTTTAACTGATCAACACCTAAGTGCACATATGGGAATAATATTCATTGGGCATCAGGCAGATGGGACGGGGAAGGAGGGTATGGATATGTACATGCAAAATAAGTGCAATGAACACCATCTGGGAGATGGACATGCTTTAAGCTCTGACTCAGGGAAGTTGAGCAAGGGCAATATATGTAACCTAAACGTGTGCCCCCATAATACGCTGAAATAAAAAAAAAAGTTAGGTTAATGCAAGATAAGTTTGTTCTCTGTTGTTTATTTATGTCACTAATCTATCACATTAAATTATAACTACCTGTGTACTTGTCTCCCTGCTTCATAAGTTTTATCTCCTTAGCCACATTAGCATTGCCTTTTTAATGCTGTATCTTTAGCATGCTGCACAGTGCTTGGTATAGCACAGCTTTTAATAAACATTTGTTGAGGGAATAAGTAAGCAAGCAAATATGAAGATCCCCTTAAAATTTCAGAAATCAACAAAATTCTCTAACTGAAATTCAGTGCAAGCCAAGAGATAGACATATGTAGGAATGAGACTTGAGCCTACATATTTTTAAGAAAATCTTTATTAAAAAATTAAAATATTGGTGCAAATATTGCAAAGTGTTCCAAATAACATATTAAGTATCAACTACTATGAGTAAATCCCAGTTGCCTTATCTTTGTTGCATCTATTGACTCTTTCATGGATGTTTACTCCATTTGGTGATATTTGATGACATGATTATTTCCAGCGGGCATTGTCTTTTTTAGGAGCACACTATATTTTGGATGCAAGCATATACCTTATTTTCAAGTTTTCCCCTGAGAGGAAGCAGAATTTACTCTCAACACACTGTGAGTGAAACTTCTAATCTCCTGACTTTATGAGGGTAGGTGTGGGTTCCAATTTTTAAGAGGTCACTCTCTTCCCACCAGAGCAATGGGTAGAAGGGAAGCTTCCAAGCCATATACCAGAAGAATGACCAGAGTATGTCTCATGGTTTCTGAGATTATATAGAGGCTTCATGACTTTCAAGGCATAAGGGCCTCATCTTGAACCCTTATTTGAAAAATAAAACCTATACTCCAACCCTATAAAGTTTAAATCTGTATTGGAAAATGCTTGACCTTGAATTTGACTTCAGCTCTGGCTTACTGCATTGGCTTTGTGTTCCTGCTTTATTTCCAGCATGTGACAACTTTATTTTTATTTTTTCTTTGAACTCAGCTGTATGATATTTAATAGTTTTCATTTCTACAGCATTGCTATGCATTTGGAGCAAAAGTTCACTCTGTTATATTAACTGGACATGTACTCATTTTTGTATTTCCAGTGCCTTTGCAGTCTGTGGCCCCTAGATGCTCCTCAATTGTTTGCTGAAAATCACTTAATGAATGAATAAAGCAGATGTGAATGCCCTATGATACTCACAATGCTGATGTTCATTGAGAGGGTGGAGAATAGGCAACAGAGTGGCCTGCCATATGTGATCAAGAAAAAAATAAGAAGAAGGAATAATGGGAAGGATGAGAGTACACAACACTGAGGAATAATTTCTGTGACTTGCAAAATTTGCTTTAGACCTGACTTCTGTAGAAAAATTTTTAAAAGTCACAATTATGACCCCAGGACCCAGGACCCTAGTTTTGTCATGCTGATGCTTATTTTACTTCATCAAGATTCTGTAGCTCTTCACTAGACACGCATTATAAAAATTCTGCCCAAAACAAAGAAAGATGTCATTAAAAATAAATAGCGAAAATGCCATCTAATGCATATTTCTGGTAGCAAATTTCTCTTGATGACACCCATAGCTTGACAAATTTGGATCCTACTGCAGATGGATAATTTTTTGGCAATAATGCAAGTTTTCTCCCAGACAGATACTATGTGTTCACCACTTTCCAGATGTACAACTCCCTCTGGTTAATTCTTTAGAAAACATCTTTCATTGTTCAAAAGAAAGAAAAAGAAAAGAAAACCACAATTTGAACGAGTTTCTTTGTTTCTTTATTGTTTCATTTAATAAAAGATAGTTTATCTATCCAACACATGCATTGCATTCTCACGGCACCTTGTAGAAACATAGCTTTTTTTTTTTTTTTAATCTGCATTTGCTAAATTTAGTATGAACGGCAGGATAATCCTTGCTAGGAAAGTGGATTATAAAGATAAAAGAAAGAAGCATTAAGTTCTTTCCCCAACCAGTTCCAAATGTGCCTTTATGCCTATAATATCCCATAAACACCAGGACAACTGCACCAGCTGCTCTTGACTCTCTGAGGGCATGATATTTCCTCTCATTCTGGCACCAGCCACCACCCCAAAGGAAAGAAATTCTCACAAGCCAGAAGTAGACAGGAGGAGCTTTCATCGGTGCTGTAGATAAAACACTAGGACCTGATAGCTCTCTGCTGACAGTGAGTTTCTATAAAAATAAAAAAGTGAAATATAAAAGATACTAAATCCAGACATTAAAACAGGTTTTGGATATTTTTTAATTATAGTCTTCTGATATTTTATAACTGTGATATCTATAACTCTAGGCAATGGTGCATTCAATGGGACTGAGGGAAAAAAGAGGAATTTAACTCCCTAGACGGACTGATTAATGCATGGATTAGTCACTTCCATTAGTAAGAGCACTTTCTTTTGTTTTACTGAATTTTTGTATAGCTAAAAATGTATTGGCTTATGTTAAAACCAGAAACACCATTTAAGTGCCATAAAAATACAAAGTGTTCGTCCTGTTTTAATTTATGGTTTTATTTTATTTTATCAAATGGTGAGACTGGACATTTTCTTACTCTTACAACAAACAAAAAACAAAACTGCACTCCCAAAAAAGACTGGGAAGTGCTGTTCTGGGCATCTTTTCCACAACACGCTCGAATACTGGCCATAAATTACCATGTTATTGTCTGACATTAAAAAAAAAGAAAGAAACAGACTTATCATTTCCAAGGTTCATGACTATGAGGTGATGATTGCTCAAAGGGGCTTCCATATCTTATGACAATTCTTTCTCCCTTCACACATATTCAGTTTGGCTCTTTGTTAAATTCCTGTCACACACATACACACTCAGACACACACACACACTCCACCTTGCTCTGTAGTGGAAAGATTGAGCTGGCTATGTGCTGGGAAAGGGCAGGAAAATCACAATCTATTACGTCCCCATCCAGTTCCCTAAGATCATACGTTGCCACCTCCTGAACTCTCCAAAGCAGGCAGAAGAAGCTTCAGAAAACAATTTAGAACAAAACTTTAGATTCAAATATTAGCCCTGACACTTATGAAATATTATGCTGGTTATTTAATTTTGTTAGCCTTTGTTTCTTCATCTGTAAAATGAATATAGCAACTCTGCCATTTCTTTTTCAATATTTATTGGTCACAATTGGGTGAGACAATGTATATAAAAAACTGGAAATTGTTTACAAAAGTAAGATATTCCTATTTTGGAAGGTTTATATTTGGCATATACAGTTACCACTTATACCTTCCTTATGTGCCAGACATTGTTCTAAGTGAATTAAAGATTTAACTCATTTAATCTTCCCAATGCCCATATGAATTACAGATGATTATCATCTCCATTTGACAGATCAGTAAACTGAGACACCCAGAGACTAAGTAACTCATCCATTCTGTCAATGCCTGCACTATGCCAAAGTTTTATGGATGTCACCAATTGAACAGGTGCCATACTTATGCTGTGCCTTACTTATGCTATGAATTCAACATACTGGTATCTAAAATTTGTTTAACTATAAAATTATGAAGTGAGATCTTAAATATAAGCCCTCAAAATATACTGCAAGCCCATCTCAGGAAAAAGTTAGAAGAAAGAAACTGAAGTGTCTGCACTGTTTAAATGGAAACAATGGACTCAAACCATGAAGGGACAAAGGTTAATTATAGTGACCTGCTCCTAATGTCCCATAACTGCATAAAGTCGGGCCATTCAGTCATCCTAACTTTGTTAGTATCATTATCATAGTCCATCTAAGTAATAAAAGAAAATTAAAAGATGGCAAAGAAGAATTTGAGATATGATACATCCTATTAGTGGGAGTAGGATGATGAAATAAAATGTTACTAAATTAAACTGAGCATGAAAAGGCTGAGAATAGGAAGAAATAAGTATTACTAAATTGCTCAGATAATTTAGAAAGAGAGCTCGGTGAATACATTAGAGTCATTCTTACCCACAGTGTACTATTAGACTAGAACACCAAGTCCTTAAAAGCTGACCTTATGTGGGCAATGGCACCAATAATATATTTAATCTGAGGAAGGCAGAAATTTGGATGCATTGACAGGGTGTGTCATGGAGTAAATATGACCTCCCTCCAGCTGTTTTCTTTCCTTTTTTGACTACTACTTTCTTAGAGGCTCTGTTGTTGCTTCCCACTTACCAATTACCTGATCACAAAACATTGCTTTCCAGCACACACCTCAGTTGCCAGAGGAACAGATGACATTTTTTTGTTGTTATTTTGGCCATAGATGCTGTATTTGTGATCTATTACTCAGTAACAAATTGCACCAAAACTTAGTGGCTTAAAAAACAACATTTATTATCTCACAATTCTCTGGGTCAGGAATCTTGGCACATTACCTGGATATGCCTGGCTCAGGATTTCTCACAAGGTGTTAGCCAGGGCTTCAGTCATTTTAAAACTCATTTGGGAAAAAATCTGCTTCCAAACGTGCTCATATGGTTGTTGGCAAGATTTAGTTCTTCATGAGGTGTTGGGCTGAGAGCCTCAGTTCCTCGCTGGTTGTTAGCTAGAGACTACCTTCAGCTTCTTGCCACATGGGCTGCTTCCTAATGCAGCTCCAACATGACAGCCAGCTTTCTAGAAAACAGCTTGGACTCAGGGCTGGGTGAGGATCTTCTTAAGTCTTTAAGCTTCCACAGGTGAGATGTAGAGGCAAGAGAGTTTAAGGTATTGGTAAAATGAAAGGTTAAGAGAAAAGTGATGGAAGAAAACGGCTGAAGTCAACTGCAAGGGAAGGTCTTCGGTTTCTAGAAGGTTCAGGAACTGGGAGTCCACATGTTTGGTCGTCCCTGAGCCCTTCTTGTGAATGTTGAAGTCACTGTAATTGTTGGCAGGAACTGAAGTGGACAAAAGGATTGTGAGAATGAAATGGAAGGGGTCGTAAATTTAAGAGAGTGTGCTAAACACGACACTAGGGAAGCAAGGAGGAGCCCTCGCTCGGGCCTTGCAATACGTGGAGTGTGAGGCAGTAAACGGCCTCCGCTTGAGTGGGCTGCAAGGCAAGTAGTGACCTCGAGGGAAAGGCTGGGTTATTTCAGGCAAGGATGTTTAAAGCGATATTCTTTGAAGTTGTTGTGGATATAGGGAATTTTCTTTATCATAAAGTATTAAATCCAGAATTGCCCAAGCCAACAGCCAACTTGATAAAAAAAAAAGTTATAGTAAATCTTCTTCCTATGGAGAAGATCGCTCTCTTTGTATTGTTCTCTTTGTATTTCATATACCCCAGTCAAGTTCTCACACATATTCTTATCTCAGGCTTGTTTTCCGGGGAACTTAAGGTAAGGCAAAGGGAAAGGTAAACTTACAATATTGTTTATTCAAAGGTGTGTTTATATATAATATATTAAAAATATCAGAAAATGTTAACAAATTCTAATCAAACAAAAAATATTTAAAATATGAATAATGCCGTTTCTGATACTCACCATCATAATCATCATCATCATCTCCTGGGATTCACAGTAAGGTAACGAGCCATATGATCTAATATGGGGATACTAGGATGCTTGCAGGAAGAGGCCAAAGGCAGACCCCAGGTGGGAAATGATGGTGCTTGTCTTCACCCAATCAACATTTGATTTCATTAAGAAGATGAATTATTTCTTTCCCTTTAAATATACATATTCTGTTCAGAAGTCCCCAAGATTATTGGAAGTTGTTAAAGATATCTCAATATCCTCCATATAAAAATTGAATATTATTATATAGTTATTTTAACAATGAGAACCTTTCTAAAAATATATCAACAAGTAGATAATTTATAATCAGGGAAAAATTATAGCTCAGAGTATGCATTAGATTCCTAGGACTACTATAAAAAATTACCACATATTGGATGGCTTAAACAAACAGAAATATATTCTTTTATATTAACAGTTCTAGAAGCTAGAAGTCTGAAGTCAAAGTGTTGCCAGGGTTATGCTCCTTCTGAAGGCTCTAGAGAAGAATTCCTCCTCGCCTCTTTCTGTCTTCTGATGGTTGCCAGTGATCCCTGGCATCCCTTGGCTTGTAGCTGCATCTTTCCAGTATATACTCCTTCACGTGGCTGTCGTCCCTCTGTGTGTATCTCTGTGTCTCCAAGTCTCCCTTTGTAAAATTACCAGTCAGTGAATTTAGGGCCCACTCTAATCTAATGTGATTAGATTAACTTAACTATGTGATTAGATTAACTTGATTACGTCTTCAAGGATCCTATTTCCAAGTAAGGTTACATTCACAGGTACCCAGGGTTAGAATTTCAATACAGCCTTTTTAGGGAATATAATTCAACCAACTATAGAGTGTTATCAAATAATTCTTGGAATTTTCACACTAATGTCTACAAACCAAAACTGCCACTGGAGAAAAAAAAGGGTAGGCTAACAAATGTAGAATATTTTTTATTCAGGTAAACTGCCAAATCTCAAAACCTGAGAGCAATTACTTTAAAAATACAAAGAAGTTATTTCCCTAACACCAATTCAGCTAGTTCTTTTTCTTGAAGTTTTCCAGCCTTTAATTGTGATACACTCACATTTTAGAGAGTGTTATACAATCAATGTCTGTATGCACATGAACAAATTTAGATTAGACATATCCTTAGCCTTGGTGATGTTTGAGTTTTGCTTTGCTGTTCACACTTACGAGGTTGAAAACACTGTAGGGGGCTGGACAGCAGAGTGAAACAGAATACAGAGGGACAGTACATCAGAGTTGTTTTCCCACTTCAAACGACTGGATTCAGAGCTTTCCCACTGTCTCCAGGTTCTCTGAGGCAGAGTGGTTGGCATCCAAACCATGTGCAAACGCATACTGCGAAACAATAAGCTTCTTCCTTACCATAAAAAGGGCTGGGATGAAACAAAGGTAGTTTTTCATTGTTGGCAAATGACTTTGGTACAAAGGATGTGTGGAGGCAAAGAGACTTTTCTCCCCTGGCCTTCATCACTGCAAATATGTGCTGTCATGTACACCAGCTCTCAGGTCTAAAATGTAAGACCCTCTGTGAGACCTGCCATATCCAGAACATACAAAATGTGAGGTGTGTTAGTCTTTTTATATTGCCTATTTAAATACATATTAGCTTTTTGTTAAGAAAAAAAGGCCACCACCTTTTGTTATTTTTATACCATTTTTGTGTAATAATTCCCAAGGAAATATGAATGTGCAGTTAAGTTCACTTATTTGACACACACAGAAAAATAATAATGCTAAAATTTTGGATGTTTTCCTCGTTAACCCTCTGTGTCCACTTTGATGACATTTCGTGCTTCATTAATAATTTATTTCTATTTAGAAATTTCAACATAACTAACTTCAATGTCAAGAAGCTAATATTAGAACTTAATATGTGAACATGTGGTACAAATCCTCTTGTATTTTTCCTCACCCCATTTTCTGGACTTTTTTTTCTCCATTTTTATTCCTGTGGTCTTTCTCCAAATACAAGTTAGTTCACAAAAGGATCAAAGGAAAGATTTTTCTTAGAGTTGTCCTTAGCCCCACTTTCCTATCATGAGTCCATTTTGTCAGCCAGCATTGTCACATGCTATGTAATTGTCATATTGAACTTTCTCTATGTTGTTTCTCAGTTGACTCTCCATCTTTCAGTACACAAAACTCAATCTTTCATTGGCTTCAAAACCTGCCACTAGTCCTTCAGCACCCACTTCTATTGAATTAATTGTTTTTGGTTGATGCATGTGTACCTGCAGGCACACACCTACTTGTTCCTCAATGGTTCCTGTTCAGAACTCATTTCTCAAATAATTTCTGAACCTAAAATTGAAAACCCTTTCAAGATCATCCCTCTGCTTACAACTTAGCCATTACTATCTGAGCCTTAGTGTCTTCATTTGTAAAACGAATAATTAAAATAATCGTTCCTATCCATGAGTTTATGGTTTTTGTGGTCTTTTAAACTCGGCACAAGCTCCGTTTGCTAAGTGTTACTTTAATTTTATAAAAACTCAGTAAGAAATTCTATTTGATATAATGAACATATGGTTCAATCTCATAATTTATAACCTGCATTAAGTATTTTAAGTAAAAAGAAATGTAAAAATAAATTTAATAAATAAAAACATTTTTTCAAAAACGTATATTTTGAGAACCTATACTCTGTGATCTCAACTGTTGCTGGCCTGTTGCTAAGGATAAGCTATTTAATTTGAATTTCAAGCTAAAATAAGTCAGTGACTTTTGCTAGTAGTGACTGATGAGTAACGAGCTATTTTATTTTTAAAGAGTCAAGTAGAAAATAATTATCTGATTAGACAGAATCTAGACAAGCATGTTGGTTACCGCCAACTGTAATGTGTAAAAGAAGAAAATCTACACAATTAACTTTTCTTTTCTTTTAATTGCTATGTGAAAAAAACAGGAATCAGGGTATCTTAGAGTAGAAAAGTCAAAGGGAAAGATTGAGATCTCTCGGTTGATGAGGACATATCTAGTGCTAAAAATACACTAAATACATAAAAATTGAGACTGTTATTAGCATAATGGTTTAAATAAATACTTAAAATATGTATGCGTGACACATTTTTTACTTCTTGATAACCTGAAACCAGAGGGCCAATACAAAGGTGATTTAGTGGTAATATAGAATTAAGGGTAACAAATATCCAATCCATATTTGGGTATGTGCATTAGGTCTCATTAAAGCTAATAAAGAAGAAAAAGTATGAAAAATATTTGATTTTACACATTTACTAAAAAGAAAGAGATCTTGTTAAATAAGAATTATCTGTTTAACTTGTAACATTGCTTAAGTTCAATTGTTTAATTAAAATACTAATTTTTAAATAATAACAACTGGAGTGATTTATTAAATTCTCAGCTACATCTCTAACTAACCCTTAAGTTTTGCTGTCAGATAGTGTGATGGTGACCATCCCAGACAGTAAGCAAATTTATTCATTCATTCATTCAATCAATCATATTGATTCAGTAGAAGCTTATTATTTACCTACATACTGTCAGAATTGAATTTTGAAGCATGAAGAATTAAATAAAATATTTATTAACATGTATGGTATTTTAGCCATTATGAGTATATTTGCCTATTTAAGAGCTTACAGTTCTCTAGATCCATGGTGTGATGGGCTGAATTACATTGCTTACCCCAATTCACATGTTGAAGTCCTAACCCCTATTTCTTCAGAATGTGACTGTAAGTGGAGACAGTGTGTTTAAAAAGGTGATTAAATTGAAACGATGCCATTAGGGTGGATCTTAATTCAGTCTCATTCATGTCCTTATAAGAAGAAATTTGAACACACAGAGAGACAGAGAGATAACAGAGAAGTGTATTCACAGAGAAAAGCACTTGTGAAGACACATCAAGAATGTGGCCATCTGACCTGGTGCAGTGGTTCATGCCTGTAATCTCAGCACCCTGGGAGGCTGAGGTAGAAGGATTGCTTGAGTTCAGGAGTTCAAGATTAAATGAGCTATGATCATGCCACTGCACTCTAGCATGACAAAGTGAGACCCTGTTTCAAAAAAACAAGAATGTGACCATCTTCAAGCCAACAAGGAGACAGGTCTCAGAAGAAACCAAACCTGTTGACTCCTTCATCTTGGACTCCCAGTCCCTAGAACTGTTAGAAAATAAATTTCTGTTGTTTAAGTAACCTTACCTGTGGTATTTGTTATAGTAGCCCTAGTGAACTAACACACACTGGTCAAGGCCTGAAATAACCTTCAGAAATTGTTTTAGAAAACTTTCCATTTATAACATTACATCACTGGGGTTTATAACTCCAGGGGATGACTGACAGGGAAGATATTGGCTCAGTTACCCTTGTTTTGGCTCTTTGGTGACCTATTATACTTTAAGGATATGCTACCAAGGAAGATGTTTCCAGCAGACTTACTTCTGCTCTGTCTTTCTGGACTCCAGTTTTGTTTCCACCAGGTTGACTCGCCAGACACTGCATAGGGTTTCACTGGGTAGCCAAACTTTAGTAGGCATCACAGCTGAGAACTGAAGCTGCTGAGCTTCAGATCATCCCAGAGAGCTAGCTATCCACCAGCTGCTGTGTGTGTCCAGGGCCACGACTGGATTGAGGTGCTCCTGTGCCGGCATGATCCTGAGGATATGACCTTCTGAGATTTTGACTGTAGGCACCCGACTCTCTTTACTTAACTTTCAGCCTAAGTTGGTACCACACACTTCCTAAGCATTTCTTGACATTCCTTCAAAGCATTTATAGTTTGGTTATCAGTACACAGGACATATTTACAGTAGGTTAGAAAGATATATGAGCTCTGAAAATAAGTGCTAAATCAATGATCGGAATTCTTCAGGAGCTCAAGGGATAGTTGCTTTGCCTCGATGTTATAAAAATAGCTTCAGAGAGAATGAAAGTGTGAAAAATACATAGGATTTTAACAATGCCTGGAAGTTGAATCTTCAGCTCAAACAAACAAACAAAAAATGGACAGTAAGTACCATCGTACCTAATTCAGAAGCTTCAGAGAAAACATGGGTCGCAGGCCTGGCGCTGCCACTTACCAGCTGTGTAGCATAAAGCAAATTATAGCCTCTCTGAACCTCTATTTCCTCGTGGGTTTGTTTAGACGATTAGAAATAACTTATATAAAATGACTTACTTTGTGCCAGGCAAATGGCCTGGACTCACTAAATGGTTCTACACTTATTATCATTGTTTCTTGATTAATGCAAATCTAACCACCATCATCTCAGCAGGCCTTATTTTAGCACTCACATGACAGACATCAGAAATCAAAATTGACCTTAGCAATGATTTAGTCCAGTCTCCTCATTTTTCAGAGAAAATTAATGCCCAGAGAAATTAAATGACTTGCCCCAGGTTACAGAGCCAGTTGGTGGCAGTGACAGCATCAGCCACGGAACATATGATTTCTTACTCAGGTTCAGAATACTTTTCATTTCAGAGCACTTCATTAATAGCAATACACATATCTTAATAAACACGTATTTTTAAATGTGTACTAATTACATATGGGCAGTCAATGAACCGAAATAGATGGAATAATGATTAAATCTAAGTATTGTGGCAGTGCTGTGAATTTACACTTAGGTCAACTCTGAGGTACAAAGTAATTGAAGGTTTTTGGTTGTCTCTAACAAATCTAATCATCCTCATAAGCCCTGACCCTGACAAATAAGGACGGGATCCATGGTGGAGATTTTAACTGGCTAATTTACAGTATCTCAGATTCTGGTTTAATTTTTTTTTTTCCAGGAAAGTGCTTTGTTTTACATATTGCCACTCACAAGTCCCAAACTAACAAATGAGAATGTGGAAGGAGACAGAAGGGAGCCTCCTGCCCTTGCAGAAGTGGTGGAGAAATGTGGGACCCTTGGGTGACCTCTGGGCCCTCTGGATCCTCTTGGATCTCTGCTGTAGGATGGCTGGTTCATCTCTGGGGTTCTTGGGCTATGTTCTGAGGTGCAGCATAAATCTGTGACTTGTTCTCTTGGGCACTTCAGGACTTGGTTGTGCTCTTCTCATATTTTCAAAACCACCCTCCATTAGTTGCCTGACGAGGCTACTTACACTGTGGTTTTTGCACCATGGCCACCTTGTCTCTTGCCAGGGTAGCCCCAGGCAGGCCTCCTAGCTCTGGGCTCAGCTATCTTTGTCTCTTCTATGGGGCATGCAGGGCACATCTCAGTCCCATCCGTGCCCCAGGACACAAGGACAGCTCTGAGCATTCTCTCAGCCTTCTCTCTGCTTAATGCTGCTATATCTTTAGTTTTTTTTCCATGCCGTGGCTCAGCCCTTGTTGCCACAAACTCCCAACAGTGAAGTTGTCTTTTCAGAGTTGAAAATGGAAGTAGGCAAAAACCTTTCCCTTCAATTAACTCCACACCTCTGATTGGGATTTCAGAAAAGCAGGTGAAAGCTACACACCTTATGTTTCCCTCTTTGCTTTTTTCTCCACCTTGGTTGGTGTCTTTCTTCCCAGACTTCATTGGACGATAAGAAATTCTCATTACCTTTTCTCTTCTGTCTATCCCCAATTCCTCTTCAGACATTATTTCCTGTGTCCTCTCTGCACTTTAGCTAATATTAAATACTTACAATTTGAGTCAGATAGGCTAGATTCTTGATATTGGAAGCTCAGGCATCTAGAAACTAGTGTTTAATTAGGACAAATAATATATTGGTTTACTACTTCACAAATATTTTCCTCATTGCAATATTTACTTTTATATAGACCTAAATCAAGCTAAGTAAAAAAAAAAAAAAAACTGCTTGAAACTCTTCAAATATTTTCTGTTTCACTGAGAATAATACCACAACTTGCAGGGTCTGGTCTCTTCTTCTCCTTTACTTTCAACTTCATCTCAACCTCTCTTTTCCCAGTTCTTTGCACCCTAAACACGCATATCATACTAAGGAAGCTGATTCTCTCTTCATGTTTTTTTTTCTCATTTCTTTTTTCTGAATCTTTGCACTCAGGCTTCTTCTAATGTTCTAGGTCTCAATGTAAAATTTCCTTTCCAAAGAAGAGTTCTCTAAGCTGCTTCTTGAAAGATTTTGAAAATAATTAACCACTCCCTCCAGTCCTTTGTTTCTAGCACGCAATCTTGGTTATTTCGCTCATAATACTTAAGATAATCTGAAAACATTTTGTACATTAGTATGCTTGCTCGTTGTCTGTTTCCTGATAGTATAGAAAATGCATGGGACCAAATACTGTGTGCCTGTCTTGTTCGCTGTCTTATGCCTAGAACTAAATCGTGTCTGAAACACAGTACGTGCACAATATATAAGGAATGAATGAATTAATTAATACATGTTGTTCTTCTAGGAGTCATCATAAAGTTGAAATCTCCTTATGTGCTTAGATTATATATAATTTTGAGAATGCTATTAATTCCATAATTAATACAGAATGATGACATGTATGAAAGATTGAAATCCCACAGTATTTTTAGGGGATAAAGAATATAATATAGTCTTCAAAAAAGACTACATCATATTGAGACGGTATAGGAACAGGCCTCAGGCATCACTTCTGACCAAGGGTGACAACATGGGACAGCATAACCTTGTGAGTAGTGTTTTTCAGGGCCATTGGGACAAGACACTGACACAGGCCGATAAGGCACCTGGCTGCAAAAGAACCAGACCTATCTGAATCCAACAGCCTTAAGCCAGGAAAAAAAAAAAAAAAAAACCCACACTGACCTTACCCTGACTTTTGCCTCATTATAATCTCATTTTAATGCTAAAAATCACATCCAAGTGTGGAAATTTAACATGCTAATGAGACATGCAAGCATGAAGATGCCTGTAACAGAACTACACAGATGCAAGAAAATCTCCACCTCTACATTCTTACACTTCACCCTTTTCCTGCCTAAACCTCTTCAAAACTCTCCCTGAACTCCCCTGAGGGAGAAAGCCTGAGAACTTTTTCTTTGTGTTGCTTCCCTTATGTTCGAACTTAAGCCCCAATAAAGCCTTGTCTGTGACTTCCATTTGGCCTCTTGTTAATTTTTATTGTATAAAGAACCCAAGGACCTGCACCATTAACAATATGTATCAAAAAAAGAAAGAAAAATATCCTACAACTTGATTATATTTCAAATCAGCGTTTAACTAATCTAATTACTTTATCTATTTTGTTACTAGTTATTTTGCAATATTTCTGTTCTTTGTTGTATTTTCTTTTGTATAATAAAATACCTGTTATCTCTGTTGTACAAATCTTCTGAACATGTTCTTAATAAATTTTGGTTAATTAGATATTGTTTTTCATCCATATAAGACATACATATACACACACACTTATGGAATTTTTATTAAAAACTACATTTACACTAAAATGGCAGAAAGATTAGAAATTTGGTTATTCTCTCCAGGGATATTGGGACTGTAATAGAGGATAATTATCACCAGATGTTGTTGGTACCTTGCAATGGGTCATATCAGAGCAGTTCTCCCTTCAGGCAAAGCTAATAGAAAAATAACTGACCAATGGTTGCTTCTTCCTTTTCTCTTCCCCCCCCCTTCCTTTTTCTTCTTTTTTTTTTTTCTTTTAAGAAAAAATAAAAGACATTCTATTAAAATATCAATTATATTACTTGACTGGAATACACATAAAGATAAACTCATAAGAAGCAAGACTTAATAGAATTTTATATCTAGGCTCACATGGTAATTTTCATTTAATTATCCCTTATTTAGAATTAAACCTCTGTTTTTCTTCTATAGTTCAGTTACCTACATACATTTCACTGTATGGCAGAAACTATTCATTTCTTGAATTTTTTTTTCTTTTAATTAACTGTTGCTTCCTGTGGGTTCTAGATTTATAGTTTGAGTCTTAAAACAATAGATTTTACATGTGTCAGGTTGCATTGGAAGTTAATGATTTTAATCACTCATTTGTAATTTCGCTTTCCCTGTATTTAAGTTTCTGTGGCATTTTCTACTGGTGTTTTTCTATCCCTGCATCTCTCCTCCCTACTCTGCCCCCCAAAATTAAATCCTAACTTTATCTCTGTTTCTTGCATGATTCCACAGAACTGAAATTTAAAGAGGAAAAAATAAGGATATCAAAGCAGAGATTCACCCAATGCTACAACAACATTTATTCATTAAAGAAAATATATCACATCTCTGTCTTTTATTTTTAGGTGTCTCCTAGCTCTGTGTTCACTTCTCACAACCCTTGTTCAAAAAAGAATATCTGGATGTTCATGATTTGATTATAAATATCACTAGCCATTTAAACTTTATTTTCTTTTCAGTCCATACTGATTGAAAAAAAAACTTTGCTCTTTATTTACTTTCAAAATATATAATCCTATTTATTTTATGAAGAACATATCAAGTATTAAATTTTCACAATTCTCTATGGTCAATTTAACTAGAAGATGAGCCATATTGTCTGCCGTCAAAGAACACACAAACTATGATATTTGTAGGCTAATTATTTAAGTCTTCGTTTTGTCCGTATCTTTTGTACTTGAGGTTTTTCTAATTTTCTTTTTGATTTTTTTTAATTCCAGCAAAACATTGAAAAATAATTGGAGAATAGGTAAAATTTATAGTAGATTGCTTTGGCATTTGGAAGATTTTCTTTAAAAAAGATTAAAATTACTAAGCATATTAAAACTCTAATTTATTATGCTATGTTATTAAAATTTTTGCATTTTATAGAAGTTTAAACATGGTTGATGAACTTTTTAATGGTACCAAGAATACATTTGTTCACCTTTGGGACACATTTTGTTCACTGTCTGAATAATTGAAATACTAGCTAGTGAGGTTAGATTTAACTTTGCATACTCAAGTAGTCTCTATATTTGAGATTAGTAAAAATTTGATTATATTTTATTCTTTAGTCCTAACATTTTTTCCTCCTCCTCCTCCTCCTCCTCCTCCTCCTCTTTCTCTCTCTCCCTCTCCTCTTGCTGTTCTTTCTCTTATTCTCCTTTTTCTCCTTCACACTCCTCCTTCTCCTTTCTCCTCCTTTTTCTCATTTTCCTTCAACTTCACTATCTTTACTCACTCCCCAGCCCTGCCTTCTTTGTACTATTTACAAAGAGAAAGACAGCCCCCGTGCACTCCCTGAATCAGTGTTTGTTGGTAGACCTTTGCAATTACCTGCACTAGTCTTACTCTTGTTCTCTTGAGTATGGCATAATCCCTGTGGAGTTACTTGCTATTGCTTCAGTGCTCTGTAGATAGAGGTTGTTTTTGTTGTTCATACAGTTGTATCTTAACTAAATAAAAGGTACAAACAAATTTAAATAATTAAAATGCATTTGGTTGTATTTCTGTCCCCAAATTTTGGATAGTTTATGCTGCTTTGGTGGGATCATATAACATTATTAAAGCAAATTTTATTTTGGTAGTTTACAAAATTATAAGTGTTCATTGAAAAGCTCAATTAACACATGAGTAGATAAACAAAAGTCAAACTTCTTCACTTACCATCTCTAATTGTTCTCCCAAAAGACATAACTGAGAAGTTGCTGTGTATACATCCATAATTTTTGTTTGAATATAGTTAGACACATCCATAAAAATACACATAACCACATAATTATATATTTTCAGCAAAAACTGGATTATAGAATACATATTGATCTGAAACTACATTTTTAAAATTAATAATTTTATGGATATTTACATGTTTAAATTATTTTGAAATTAAATTCTTACAATAAGCAGTGTAGATAAAACAAGTAATAAATATACAACATTTGTATTAGTGACATTATATTCTTTTTTTCTTTAGCTATTAATACTAAGTGGAAAAGAAAAACAAAAACAGAAACCTAAGCATGGTCCACATGAAATTGTATTAAACTGCAATTTTGAAGAGTTATTTAAAATCCTAGCATTTGTCAGTTTCTGGTCTTAGTTTCTTCTCTTGACAAAATGAGATGGAGGTGGGAAGATACCGATCTCGCTGGTTTCTGTTACTCTGTCCTGACACCATTCTCTGATTCTATAATAAAGGGTGCACATACAATAGAAGTAGTGAAGGTAGCACCAATAGAATAAGTCAATTGTATTGTGCTTCATTAGAATCATTGTAGATGCTGTTACACCAAATGGTAGTGTTCTGAATAAGATAGAAGTTTATTTTTCTTTCATATACAATTCTAAGTTAGTGTGGTGACTCTAATCCTCAAAGTTTTCAGAGATGTACGCTTTCTCTATTTTGCTGTTCTTCCATCCTCAACAGCCAGCCTCCAACTCATAGTCAAACAAGGCTGTTCCAATTCCTGCTGTCATGGCTGCCCACATTCCAGCCAGCCAGATGAATAATGTGGGAAATGGAATGCTGGCTCCCTCCTTTTAGAGGCACCGCCCAGAAGTTACACTCACCTCTTCTGATCTATCCCATTGGTCAGAGCTTTATCATATGGTTATCCCTGACTTCAGGCAAGACTGGAATATGAAGTATTTCTCTGTTTGGCTATAATTATTAGCCAAAAATTCTATTGCATGAAAAAAATAAGAATGGATATGGAGGACAAGGGATACCATGGGCAGCCAAAAATGTGTACCTTTTTAGTACTCCTGAAATATATGCTTTTACAAAGAAAAAAATGGTGTGTCTAAGAGATTCTGGAATTAAAAATTAGCTTATCCTCATTACCCTTGTTAATACATGTCTTATGTCAATTATAACATCACTCTTTTTGTCCTTTGTGTATGCCACCACCACCTCCCAATTAGTATAAATACCGTAATTGTAACGCAGGAGAATTGTAGCTCTGCCTGTCCTGCTCATCTTAGTTAAATCAACTCACTTCCTTTACCTTCATTTTGTTTGTTTTCCCACCCGTTAAATGCTGAGCACAATGACTGTGCTATTTCTGTAGATAATGCATAGAAGACTATTATACAGAATAAAATTAAGATAATTACTAATGCAAATTAATTTGATAGGTAAGCCATGCTTATTTAAATAATTAAAACTATCAAATATTTATTGCCTGCTATAGGCCAGGCAGTCTCTTAGATGCTTTAAATGCATCTCATTTAATTAATCTTCACAACAACCATCGGGTGTATTTTATTGTTTTGTAGAGTTGAGGAAACTGAGGCTCAAAAGTAGTTAAATTTATTTATCCACAATGCCAATTCCACCATGCTCAGGGTTTGCTGTTTTAATTTCTTGGGGTTTTTCTGTTTTTACACTTTTAAGTAAAAATCTCGCATATGCACCTGACTTGTTTTACTGCAGTGAGTAACTATGAACTTACATCAGATGCTCATGAAAAGAAACTAAATCAGGAATTTTCCTAAGACCGATGATATTAAAATCAAATACTGGGTTCCTTCTACTGAAAGTCATCGTTGTCACACTTTTCTTCTCATTTAATGATTGACAAGCGAAATGGCTTAAAGTCCACAGCTCTCATCTTTAACTTGAATTGTCATCCATCCGAATCCATCTCTTTGCAAAGTCGGCATTGAAACCCAAGGATAGCTTGGCATGTTCTTGGTCTGTTTGAGTGAATGTTGGGGTCTATAAAGACATGGAGGTTGAATTCTCATTTCTGGGGAATAGTACCTTGTAAGGTGGGCAATGTGCATTGACATGGAAACCCAGAGACAGTTTCATCATGGCTAATGACAGTGGGTGGGTAATTACAGGGCTTCAACCTTCAGTACTTCCTCATGAGATTAATGTTTATTCAGAACAATAAATATAAGGTCTATGACATCTTTAAAGTTACACTTAACTGTGACTCTGTGACCACTGATGAATGACTACAGTTGTTTCATGCTTTGCTGAACATATTTGGCTTTTCATGAGCGATAGATTCTGAAAGGAGAAGCACTCACAGTGTGTGTTATGAAGGTACACATGTTAATTCTATAGACGCTAGCTAAAACCTCTATCCAGTTCTTCAGGGAGTGACATTACAAAGTTTTGTGATCCAGTCTTGATTCTGATAAGTACTGAACAGTTGGAAGGGACAGGTAATGTTTTCTATACATCAGCAAATGCAATATGTTTGTTTTTTGTTTCTGACAAGAGAACTAAAAAATGTAGCTCCTAGCCCTTTAGTGATTTTGTGAGATAATGTCCTTTTAAAAATTCTATTTTTATCTAAAGTATTCACAGCAGATTCTGTTATTTGCAGAATAACCCAGAAGATATATCTATTCAACCTGGCTAAAAAGCTTTGAGGGAAGGTTAGATTCATTCATTCAGTGGATCATTTGTTCACTATTTCCATTTATTCATTCTCTCTGCCTTTCTGAATAAACAATTAACTCATTTTAAAGTGTTTATTTAACACCATGCACATGCATGCTATTTTATTCATTTTTGCAGGAGGGCTGAAAAAATAAATTGAACAGGAATCCTGCCATCAAGGAATTTGTGTAAAGTTAACCCAATTGTGCTGGAAAACAGAAAGTGGTCAGTGCTATGAGAAAGGTACAGAACTACAGTGCTATGAAGTTTCAGAGAACGGAGAGATTGGACAGAAGAGAGTCGCCTCTTTCAGAGAAGAGATGGCACGGAGAATGAGAAGTAAAAGTTAAGAGACATTTGAACACAAAGATGGAGAAATAAGTATCTCTTGGGTAGAGAAAGCATGACAAAGAGAAAATAGATGGAATACATGAACAATAGGCATGACTACTTTTAATGTATCATTAATGACTTGAGAAACAAACAAAATGGTAAAGGCCAGATGACAAGAGCTTTCAGCTTATAACCAGGCATTTTGACTTAATCTGTAGACGAGAAAGAATTGTGAGAAGGGACTACTTCAAAAAGATTATTATTTTATATACATATATGTTTCACAAACCTTTTTTTTTGTTTTAAACTATTTCAGAGGTACAATGTTTTTGGTTACATGGATCGCTTTTGTTATTATAAGCGTGTCCATCACCCAGATAGTGTTCATTGTACCTCTTGGGTAGATTTTCGCCTATCCCCTCCTACCCACAACCCCATGCTTGATTTCCACTGAGTTTTACTTGTCTCTGTGGACATGTATGCTCATCAGTTAGTTTCAATTTAATAGTGAGTACGTGCGGTGTTTTATTTTTTCCATTCTTTAGATAATTCACTTAGGAGAATAGTCTCCAGTTCCACCCAAATTGTTCCAAAAGGCCTTAATTCATCTTTCTTCATGGGTGAGTAGTATTCCATGGTATACATATACCATATTTTATTAACCCACTCATAAATTGATGGACATTTGGGTTGATTCCACATCCTTGCAATTGTGAATTGTGCTGCTATAAACAATAAAGTGTATGTGTCTTTTTGATAAAATGACTTCTTTTCCTTTGGGAAAATACCCAGTAGTGGGATTGCGGGATCAAATGGTAGTTCTAACTTTAGTTTTTTGAGGAATCTCCATACTGTTTTCCATAAAGGTTGTACTAATTTGCAGTACCACCAACAGTGTAGAAGCAATCTTTTCTCTAGTCCACACCAGCATCTATTGCTTTTGTACTTTTTAATAACAGCCATTCTACCTTGGTTAAGGTGATATCTCTTTGCGGTTTTAATTTACATTTCCCTGATAATTACTGATGTTGAGCATTTTTCCATATGTTTATTCACCCTTTGTATACCTTCTATTGAATACCTTCTGTTCATATCTTTTGCCCACTTTTTAATATGGTTGTTTGTTTTATTCTTGCTGATTTGCTTGAATTCTTTGTAGATTCTGGTTATTAGCCTTTTATCAGATATATAGTTTGCAAATATTTTCTCCCATTCTGTAGGCTATTTACTCTGTTGATTGTTTCCTTAGCTGTGCAGAAACTTTTTAATTTAATCAAGTCCCATTTATTTATTTTTGTTGTTGCTGTGATTGCCATTGGGTCTTCTTCACAAATTCTTAGCCTAGGCCAATATCTGTAAGAGTTGTTTCAACATTTTTTCTAGAATTCTTATTGTGTGCTTTATGAAAGTTCAGTTAGCTGGATGCAGAAGGTTTTAAATCTGGGTTCTCTGTTCTGTTGGTTTATGTCTCTATTTTTGTGCCAATGCTATGTTGTTTTGGTTACTATAACCTTGCAGTATAGTTTGAAGTCTGGTAATGTGTTGCTTCCAGATTTGTTTCTTTTGCTTAGGATTGCTTTGGCTATTTGGGCTCTTTTCTAGTTTCAAATCAAGCCAAGAATTATTTTTTCTTTAGCTTTGAAATCTGATGTTGGTATTTTGGTGGGAATTACATTCAATCCATAAATCACTTTGGATAGTATGGACATTTTGACAATGTTGATTCTACCTGTCCATGAGCATGATGTTTTTCCATTTGTTTGTGTCATTAGCAATTTCTTTCCTCAGTATTTCTTAGTTATTTTTGTAGAGATATTTTATCTCCTCGGTTAAGTGTATTTCTAGATATTTTATTTTCTTTGTGGCTATTGTGAATGGTATTGAGTCATTTATTTCACTCTCAGTTTGACTGTTATTGGTGTATAGGAATGCTACTGATTTGTGTATATTGATTTTGTAACCTGAGACTTTGCTAAATTTATTTATCAGTTCCAGGAGTCTTTTGGTGGCATCTGTGTTCTCTAGATATAAGCTCATATCATCAGCAAAAAGCAATAGTTTGACCTCCTCTATCCCAACATAAGTACCCTTTACTTCTTTCTCTTGCCTGACTGCTCTGGCTAGGACTTCCAGCGCTATGTTAAATAGAAGTGCCAATAGTGGGCATCCTGGTCTTGTTCCAGTTCTTAATGGGACTGCTTTCAACTTTTCCCCATTCAATATGATGTTGGAGGTGGTTTGTCATATATGGCTTTTATAAATTTGAGATATGTTCCTTCTATGCCTAGTTTGTTGAGGATTTTTATTATGAAAGCATGCTGAATTTTGTTGAATGCTTTTTCTGCATCTATTGAGATGATCGGGTAGTCTCTGTTTTGTTTATGTGGTGAATCACATTTATTGATTTACATATGCTAAAACATCCCTGCATCACTGGGATAAAGCCCACTTGGTCATGAGGTATTATTATTATAATTTTGATGTGCTGTTGAATTCGGTTTACTAGTATTTTTTTTCTTCCTAAAATTTTATTGGGGGAAAACTACAAAACATTTCCAGTACAATGTTTACAGTCACAATTTGTAGTGAGCTGATTTCCCAAAATATATTACCACTCAAGTTAACTTATCTTGTTACATTCAAAAACCTACTCTGTCAAAGTAGTCCAGAGAGTACAAACATAGTGCTCCAACTGTAT
>CAUYRT010066756.1:0-70163 GCA_963574885.1 Lepilemur ruficaudatus | reverse complement strand
TCTTGTGACAGAAAGCTCAAGATAACTCTAAAGGTGAATCAGACGACAGCCCCACTTCAAACACCATTAGTGCTTGGAATTTCAAGAGCATGAGATGAAATTGCAATTAAGAAAAAACCCTGAGAATTCCATGACTAGCCATTATCACAGGGTAAGTATCTTTTTCGAAAAACAAACTAAAAAGATGATACAGAAAAAATGCAATTTGAATAATGTCTCAATTCTGTGGGGAAAAGAGAAAAGAAAGAACCCGGAGACCTCGTCTCTCAGAATCATTCCATAATTTTCAAGAAAAGAGCAAAGCAAAAGAAACAGTCTCTCCCATGCTTTCTTCATTCCGAAAATCTCTAATAACCTCCTAGCCGCACGGACTTCGCCAAGGCCGCCAGTCCGTGCGCGTCGTGCTGGAGCTTCCAAGCTGGACACACCGCACCGAGAGCAAAGTGTGTTCCGGGTTTCCTTGTTCCATTATTTTTCTACGTTAAATGAATGAAAAATAACGTCATACATTCAGCGAGGGAACGGGCTAGTGCTGTGTTTCTGGAGTTCTTTGCTCAAACACTTCTATTTCAAGTGTCAAAAGAACACCTGTGTCAGTTGTTAAGGCTTGGGGTGTTCACTTGGGGTGATTTTATAAGAGAAAGTCAGAATTTAAAAGGAATAGGTAAGAAATGCGGGAGTTTGAAGAGGGCCCCCGAGCTAGTTCGGGTGTGGTGCAGACCCTGGGCTGAGGAGGTGGCTGCCTCGCAGGCCGGAGCCAGGCGGATACCGCGGGCAGCCTCGGTGGCAAACGTGTGGGGTGAGGGCTGAGGCTCCCCCGACTCTGGGGTGGGGAAACTGGCCCGGCTTTGTTTGCTGGGGAGGGGGCTCCTTTCTCTTTGTAAGCAGTGGGGACCCAGGTCTTTAAAATGTTGTTTAGACTTTGGGAAGACAAAAGTGTCTTTTTTGACCTATAAGCAACACCAAAGCAAATGTGACCCTGGCGTTTGCCCCTGATTTCTCTCTTTAGGGCTCTAGATTTTGCAGCATTACATTGCCCTGAAAAGCGCTTGCATCCTGACAGCGTCACTGGCCAATAAACACAACAACTTTTTTTTGAGACAGAGTCTTGTTCTGCGGCACAGGCTAGAGTGCAGTGGCCTCATCCTAGCTTGCTGCAACCTCTAACTCCCGGGCTCAAAGGATCCTCTTGCCTCAGCCGCTCAAGTAGCTGGGCCGGGACTACAGTCATGCACCACCACAACCACCTAATGCTTTTATTTTTTGTAGAGACTGGGTGTGCTTTTGCTCAGGCTAATCTCAAACTCCTGGCCTCAAGCAATCTTCCCGCCCCGGCCTTCCAGAGTGCTAGGATTACAGGTGTGAGCCACCACGCCTGGCCCACACAGACTTTTTAAAAGTTAGATGCAAACTATGTTTTGTCTGCTTCTTGGGAGAAATAATCAGATGGTCTTTAAGGCAATATACATATGCACACACACATACACACATATGCAAGCACACATACACATATACACATTTACATACATATACAAATACACACAGTCACATGCACATCCATATGCAAATACACCCATACACAATGCACACATACAGTCATACATGCATGCACACATGCGAACACATGCACACATATACACACAAATGCACACGTATGCACATGCATACACATATGCACACAAACTTCTATGGACTTACACATCACATATACATAAGTATGTATTTTATAAGTTACCTGTTGTGGAGAGTTTCCCCTCAAAAGAGCTTTTTTCAGGGGAGGAGGGATGATATGGGATTCGGTAAAGAACATGTTTCATTGCAGATGACCAAGTTTCACAGTAAGAGCTAAGCGTTGTTGAATTTAGCACGGATATACCACTTATTCAGAGGACGGTCTTTGACAATAAAAGCCATTTTCTAGGGCAGAAGTTATAATTGTATTATTGATTCTGAAACTTAATTGCCAATTCTTGATTGAGTTAAAGTTTTTAGTACTTTAAAAGGGGTTTATGTTAGGAGTATAGGCTTTAAAAAAATGTTTTTGTAAAATCAGCATTAGAACCCAAAATTTCACCTTTGTTTCTGCCTCTCTGATATTCTCTACAGAATATTGTTTTATTACTATCTGTGTTATTATGTGTAGTAAACATAAATGTCCTGCTTTATGTATCAATAATAAAATATGCATTATTTTCCTAAAAACAGCAGTACATACTGATATTTCCTGACAATAAATATTTATGGACAATTCATACGAGTTTTATCATGCATACCAATTGTAACAGATGTGAGTTCATCATTCAGTCTGGAAGACTTTATAAAGCACTGAATAATGAACTCCCGTCTATTCCAAAAGACATGGACTATAAAATAGTTTGAATTGTCAGTAAATAGTTATTCTGATAAAATATTCCATTCACCCCTCCGCTTGCATAAAGATAGATCGTGTCCCAAAAGATGCATAATTTTATAGATGGAAGACTAATTTTTAAAGTGATTTACACGACAGAACCATGTAAACAGCCTTTTCCTTCAAATTCAGGAGCAAAGCAGACACGAGTAACGCTCTGTCATGCAGGGGGCCGGGCTGAGTCATTCGGTCCTTCCAGCAGCCTGGCTGACAGCAAATCGAACCAGCTGGGCGGGGCGCGCGGTGCTCCTACCAGGGGCAGTGCCCTTCGCTGGGTGCTGTCATGTCCCTACGACAAATTTATAACCGCACAGCGTATGCTTCATCATGACGCGTTGGCCCGTGAGTCTGTGACAGCGCCGCTCCTCATTTTGGCAGCAGCCGCGCCGCTCCCGCCGTGGTCATTGCTTCCCCGTGGCGGCTGGGGCATTCCTTCCTCGGACTTTGTTTCTGCTCCAGCTCTCTGGGCCGGGCCGTCTTCCTGATTGTTCCACCAGCAAATATCTAATAATGTGGTGGCTTTGGCTTCTCCTGCCACGACGTGCAGCAGAGACCTGGGAGCCCTGGCCTGCCTGCATTGGGACTCTCTGGGGACACCTGATGGAGGACCGAAGGGGCAAAGAGATGGCATGAAGGGTTCAGGCAAAGAGGACGGGTTGAGCAAAGGCCCTGAGGCGGGAGAGAGATCTGTTCAGAGCTGACATGAGGCCAGCAGAGCGGGACGTGAGGGTC
Organism: Lepilemur ruficaudatus; assembly: GCA_963574885.1. NCBI lineage: Eukaryota > Metazoa > Chordata > Mammalia > Primates > Lepilemuridae > Lepilemur > Lepilemur ruficaudatus. The sequence goes on along the minus strand of CAUYRT010066756.1, from coordinate 67,021 downwards.
CGGGAGAGGGGTGTTGGAGGTGAGGCGGGAGCGTGGGTAGCAGTCAGGTGATGTGCCCTGAGGGCCATGGGAAGGATGGTCACCTTTATTCTAAGGGTAAACAGGAAGCCAAGGAGGCTTCAAATGGACAAGCGGCATGATGAACTTTGAGTCACGGCTGCCGTTTGGACAATATTCGATGGTTGGGAAGGCTGATGGCAGTGCACGTCCAAGGGCAATGTGATGGTCGTGGCTTGGACTGAGGTGACAGCGAAATGATGCATTTTGGGAAATAAAAAAAGACAGCTGGAGCTTGATGTTGACTTTGACTGAGTGAGAAGGGGATGTTTGGATTCCTAGCTCCTGCATTTGCAGGACGGATGCAGCAGCGTTAGCTCTGACAGGGAACACGGAGGGAGGACAGAGCTCTGAGGCAGAGGGAAGAGCATGAATTAGCCCTTTGCATACGGTAAGGCTGGGTCCTGCGAGGCATCCGAGGGGAGGCAGGTGGCTCTACACACGGGGAGCTCAATTGTATGATGTCATCTATGTTACAAGACTGCTTTTGTTTCAGGTTTTAGAATATTCAAAATAAGATGGGATTAGTCTGTTAAATATGCTGAAAACGTCAATGAACAATTTTCTAATAGCTACTCACACCTCCTGGTTCCTAACTCAGGGCTCTCTCTGCCAGACCACTGTGTGTGGAAGAAACGCATACCTATGAACTTTGTGGGCACACAGGGCAGTGATCAACAGGCTGGAGTGGAGAATATGACTCCTCTCTAAAGAAGCTGACAGTCTGGGACCAAGTCCAGACCATCAGGCTGGACCTGAACCTTGGCTTGCTTTTATGTAAGATGGCGAGAGGGACAAGATAATCTCCCAGATCACTTACAGTTTTATAATCCTATAATTCTTTGGAGTAGAGAAAAGCTTTCCACAATGTATTTCATTTCAGCATGGTAATGTTTTCTTCTCTCTTTTTTTGTTTTGATAATAATCACCAAAATGTAAACATGTTTACCCAAAATTGGCATCAGTGCCCGGCCACTGTAGCAATGGATGCAAGACCATCCTTGTAGAAGGGCTTGATGTGTGAGTAATTTGGCATCTTATGTTTGCAGAAAGAAACTGCTGCTTCCAATTGCTTTTTATGTCTAAAAGGAAGTAAAGAAAAGTACACACCTGGATGGTCTGACTCTTCTCATAGCTAAATCTGAAACTATTACAATGAATTTCTTTCTCTAAAAAGATAAGAGGAATAAATATTTTTGTAAAGGGTAATTTGGACACACAGGAGGTAACTTTTGAGTCAAGACTTCTTGACCAAGGACTTTGTTTAGATTTTCACTTTTTGGCTCTAAGAGGACAAATTTGACCTGATGATTACTTGGAGAGGTGATAATATTTTTTTTTCTTGAGTCTGTGTCTATATTAAGATTAGTATGTGTATCAAGTCATCTTTGACTTAAAATTAGTGGTACTATGGTGGAATTTTTCTTCTATGATGTCTTGGTTTGAATGTTTTAATATTATCCAAATGCTTTATTCAGTGAAGGAAAGAAAATTTCACTCTTTTTTTTAAGTGACTCAAGAATTTTTAAAGGAAAAAAAATTCCAGAATATTCAAATTAATACTTCTATTCCTAATGATGTAATGTATAATATTTTAAACAGTCTTGAAAAACTTGATCTGCTTTTTGTGGACATGATACTCATCTGATTTTATCTTGAATATTTAAGAGATTTTATTTTAATAAGAAAGGAAAGAATGCTGTCAATATATGGGTTAAAGTTGATTGAATTTGAAATGCATGCTAAAATTGTATAGGCCTCATTTCTTTTCCTAAGCTGTTATAGAACTAGATCAGGTTAACTCCATGTAACCTGACTCATATTCAGTGCATTTCAATTATATACCACTATTCTACAAATGCTGCATTTTGCTTAGAATTGGTAATTATTGAATATAAACTGTTGAAATTTAATCTTCAAAATGATAAATTTGAAGGGTCATTTACTAGAGAGCTTGCTATAGATTTCTACTTCTGAAATTAAATTAAATTAAATGTACACTATCTAGATCTCGCACAGGAAAAAAATTCTCAATTTTCAGCTATCGTTATTTTGTAGTCCTGATGCTACAGTATTTGATCTTCCCTTACCTTCCAATCTATTTTACATCATGTTGCAAGTTTACAGTAAGGTACAACTCCAAACACGCCAACTGCTGCCACTGCACCCCATCCCATACAGATACTTCCCCGACTGTGTTGGAGCAAAGTCTCAGATCTTTCCACTGGACTTCGAAGCCGTCCTTGATGGTAACGACCAAGTGTTACTCACTTCTGAGGCTGTTTTTCCTGGGAGCCTCCTGACTACACCCAACTCCAGAGTCAAATGGGCCCAGCTTGTTACTTGTCCAGGCCTGGTGTTTGCTCACATCTGCACCTGGAACATCCTACAAAGCCTATCCATCCTTCTCATCTCAGTTCAAATGACACCATTTTCATGATTTCCTGGCTGGAAGAAATGTCTTCTCTTCCATTCCCTCCTTGATAATTTTAACTCTACTTCCAATGACATCATTTCCTGTCATAAGTTGTGGTTATACATGTGTTATGAAGCAAATGTTTGTGTTCCTCAAAATTCACATGTTGAGGTCCTAACCCCCAGTGTGACTGCATTTAGAGATGGGGCCTCTAAGGAAGTAATTAAGACTAGATGAGGTCATATGGGTGGGGCCTAATAGGATTAGTGGGATCTAATAGGATTAGTGTCCTTGTAAGGAGACACTAGAGGGCTCATGCTCTCTCTCTCTCCCTGTGCACATGGAAAGGCCATGTAAAGGCACAGCAAGAAGGTAGCCATCTGAAAGCTGGCAAAAGAGCCCTCACCAGATACTGAATTGGCCGGAACCTTGATCTTGGACTTCAGTCTCCACAACTGTGAGACCATAAATTTCTATTGTTTCAGCCACCCAGCCTATGGTATTTTGTTATGGCAGTAAGAGTGGACAAAGACAACATGTGGTAGGTGGTATCTCCTTTAGAGTGAAGGCTTCTTGGGGCTAGCATTCATTTAATATTCACCTTTGCTCGACACACCGCCTGGCTCTGTGTAGTGTGGGGAGTGCACAGTATGACCCCATCAGCTCAAGGTGCAGAGAAATCAGGGCAAACTCAAAAACTGTTAGCACTGCCAAAACGGGTGAGGTCAGCTTAGAAGCCCATGCCTGGGAACAGGCAGTGGAAGCAAACGTGGGAATGAAGAGTAAGATGGCACGAAGGAAGCAGAGCTCAGGAAATGGCAGCAGAAATACAGTTTCTGGAGGTGAGAGACTCACTCCCTAAAGTGAGAAACCTACATCCCACGCACACAACAGGAGCTGGCAGATGAGGGGAGGACAGGGTGGAGACTGAGAGGAAGCTGTGCAGAATGGAAGTGGGGCAAGACTCGTGATGAAGGGCCACCTGGCCCTGTGGGGGCAGACCTCAGAGAATGGTCAATACCTGCTTCAGGGAGGTGAGGAGGTCACTCAGAAACTTCAAGTGCAAAGGACAAATCTCATGACAGAGCAATGGACCCTGAGGCAAAGGTGAGCAGTGCAGGCTGCGGGGTAGATGCACCTCCTAGACTGATTTGGTTTTGGAAAGCAGAGAAAATAATTCTTACCAGATAATTCAATAAAACAAGAATAATCTTTCTTTGTGGAGTGGACACTCTTTTCTCAAGGAAGCTCTTTCAATTAGCTGGAAAATTCAGCTCATTTGATAGTGAAGAATTTGAAATAAAAGCCAGCATATTGATATTATAAGAAAAAATACGGGAAGGAGTGGTGAAACTTACTAGAGGAAGGATATTCACACATACTCATAGACATGAATTGCCAAGAATGATGAAATCTCTGATCAAACATCAAAACTTGATTAATACAAACAAATAAACTGAGTGAAGAAATCACAACACCGAAGAGAGATCTCAGGGAACAGACAGCAAGACAACTGGACGAAATGAGAAGTTAGTTGACAGAACTCAGGAAAGAAGTACAAGAAAAAAAATCATAAAAATGAAGATCAAATTGAAAGGAGCAAAGGAATAACGTGCCATGCAAAACTCAGTAAAGACACAGGTGATAGAAATTAGAAAAATCAAGTGAAATCAAACTGAAATAGGGGGTTTAAAATGATTGAAGATAAGATGAGAGATAGAGAAGGCATGCATCACTGGAGTTCCTGAAGAGGAAAAACACACTGGAACAGAACAAATATTAAAAGATTTAATTTAAGAAATTGTTCTTGCAACGAAAGAAGATTTGAACCTATTTTTTAGTCAGTTTGAGGTGCTATACCAAAGTACCTTAGACTGGGTCATTTGTAAACAACAGGGATTTATTGCTAACAGTTCTGAAGGCCGGGAATCCAGGATAAGGCACCAGCAGATTCAGCGTCTGGTGAGGGCTTGTTCCTCATAGGTGGCGCCTTCTATGTATCCTCACATGGCGGAAGAGCAAAAGGAGCTCCCTCAACTTCTTTTATAAGGCACTAATCCCAGTCATGGAGTCGGAGCCCTCATGACCTAATCACTTCCCAAAGGTGCTGCCCCTTAAAACTTTGTATTGGAGATTAGGTTTCAACACATGAATTTTGGAGGGACACAAACATCCAGACCATGGCAACCGATGTATTGGAAGAGCATACCATGTGTCAGTAAAAACCGACCAGAATGATCAACACCAAGCAGGAATGAAAGGGTTAAAAGCTGGTCTGTACCCCATCCTCTCTATCCTGGGGATGTCTGGGGAGAAAGGAAGGAAAGGAGAAAGAAATGGCCATATCAAATCTAGGGCACATGTAATGGAGGAAAATGCCAGTTATAGGACTATACGGTGTGCTGTTTTGTGATGGAAGGGAATACTGTCTGCATATTACCTGGAGACCTCGCTTGTTCAGCCTGGAACAGAGTGCATCATAGCGCAGCAAGGAAGGACTTAGGCGCTGCGCTGTTTGACTTCATGCTCTCCCTGTGTCTTGCAGTTGCTTGTATCCTTTGAATTATTAATAAAGAGGCAGATCTCTGATGCTTGTGAGCCTGATTTGAAAATCTGACCCTTTGTGTTATCTCACTGAGACAAATTCTATGTTACTAAGTTTTAAATATAAAGAAAAACAATTGAGCAGCCAGGTAAAAAGAGCAAGTCACTTAGAAGGGGAAAAACTTCTGTTGGTCACAGAGTTCTCCACAGCCGCCTTCAAGGTCAGAAGACAATAGAGAAATACCTATACAAACTAGAGGAAATAAAATATGTCAGAGATTTTAGATCCAGTAAGACTGTTCTTCAAATAAAAAGTCTAAAGGCAAACAGTTCTGAAAAAATGTGACATTTGGGGAATGTCATTTCTCTCCTTTATGAGAAATGACTAGAGGACACTACCCAGGCAATCCAGAGATGAAAGAAATTCTCCGCGCTTGGTACTGAATACATTTAACTGAAGAACTAAGACTAAAACAATGGGGAGATTAGGGTGGCAAAACAATATAAATATTAAATGCTCTGGCAATGTAGAAATGATGCAACCAACAAAAAAAAAAAGAGGAGGAAGGGGAAAGAAGATGGGAAGTGGAGTTAATCTGCTGACTGCATCATGTGCAATAGTTGGGGCTGAAAGAACAGCATTTTAAGCAACTGTTTCAAATAATAAAAAAAATATATTTAACAGAGCAAAGGTAAACACCAAGTATCATGGTTTTATTTAAGCAACTTTAGCTCAAAGAGGAAATAAAAAATTACAGAATAAATAGAAAAAATACCATATATCAGAAGCTACGAGACACCACTAAGATGCTCAGAGAAAAATTCATTACCTTAAATCTTTATCTAATTAAATAATTGATAAAGGATTAAGCTAACGCAAAAAGTTAGTAAAGGAGCAACAAAATAAATGGAATTAAATCAGAAGAAATATTTAATGGTGAAAGATGAAATTAATTAGAAGACCCAAACAGCAGAACTACAAAGTGAATCCAACAGATGGCTTTCGAAAGGGAAAAAAATCCCAACAAAATATATAAGCCAATCAATCAAGAAAAAATAATACACAAATAAGAAATATTAAAGGGAAAGAGAAAATAACAGAAGATGAAGTGAATCAAAAGAAACACAGAACATTAGTTTGTCCAACGCTGTGTAAATAAATTTGGAATTTGAATAAATTTAAAAAATTTCCATGAAAATGTAATTTGTCAAAACTGACCCCAGAAGATAGAGAAAGTCTAAATACTTATTTCTATGGGAGAAATATAGAAGGTTATCAAAAAACTACTCTCAACTAATCAAAATGAAAAAAAAAAAATCACAGGTCTAAGATATGAGGATTCCACAAATAAAGCACCTTTTCCAGAGCTTAGGATTAAAAACAGGAAAAGAAAATTCTCTGGGGAAGGTATAACATTGATACCAAAACACAAAAATTGTAGAGAAAGTAAGCAATAGACCAACATCACTTATGAACACTGAAGTATCCTTAAATAAAATATTACCAAACTAAGTTCAGTCGCATTACAAAGGAATGATGCATCCTTACCAAACTTCAGTTTATTTCAGAAATGTAAGTATGATTCATTTTTATGAATTCTAAATAAAATTTATCATACTAAGCAGCAGTCCCCAACCTTTCTGGCACCAGGGACCAGTGTCATGGAAGACAATTTTTCCACAGACAGCGGGAGCCTAGAGAGGGGATGGTTTGGGATGATTGAAGAGCATTACATTTATGGTGCAGTCAGACCTCTCTGCCAATGCTAATCTGTACTTGCAGCCGCTCCCCAGCGCTAGCATCACCGCCTCAGCTCCACCTCAGACCATCAGGCGTTAGATTCTCATAAATGAGTGAGCAACCTGGAGCCCTCGCATGCGCCCTTTACAGTAGGGCTCTCGCTCCAATGAAAATCCAACGTCACCGCTGATCTGACAGGAAGGCGGAGCTTATGCGGAGATGTCAGTGATGGCGAGTGGCTATAAACACGCTCACCTCCTGCTGTGCAGCCCGGTTGCCTTAACAGGTCCCTGACCGGTTTCAGTCCGCGCCCGGGGGGTTGGGAACAGAAAATATTAAGGATATAAGTAAAAAATATTATGACCAAGGCCAGGTGCAGTGGCTCAGGCCTGTAACCCTAGCACTCTGGGAGGCAGAGGCTGGAGGATGCTTGAGCTCAGGAGTTCCAGAGCAGCCTGAGCAAGAGTGAGGCTACACCTCTATTAAAAATAGAAAAATTAGTCTCTACTTAAAAAAAGGAAAAATTAGCCTGGTGTCGTGGCGTGTGACTATAGTTCCAGCTACTTGGGAGGCTGAGGCAGGAGGATCACTTGAGCCCAGGAGTTTGAGGTTGCTGTGAGCTACTATGACACCACTGCACTCTACCCAGGGCAACAGATCGAGACTCTGTCTCAGTACACAAATAAATAAAATACTGTGACCACATCCGCAGATGTTGATAAAGCACTGGGCAATATTCACAGCCATTACTGAGAAAAACAGAACACAATGAGTGGAATACTTCCTTAATAAGTTAAAATACATATTGTAACTCGGTCCAAAAGCCAGCACCATGCTTCACGGAGATATGCCACAGGTATTTCCACTAAAGTTCCGTTGTCGCCAATATCATAGTTATTATTTAACATTATACTATGGGTAATAGTCAATGCCATTATACAAAAAAGATTTGAGGTAAAAGTTGGAAAAGGGGAGGCAATATAACCACTTTGTAGAGGATTTATATTTTACACCTGGAAAACCTGAGAATTAACTGAATAAGCAAAAGGATTCAGTAAGTGGAGTTGAAAATTAATATACAGACTTCAGTAGTTTTACATGACCCATAATGAAGAAAACTTTAAACACTACTAACGGACCCATGAGATTCGATAGGTGTTCAAAATTTTAACTAGACATATGATCCCAAATTTCACGTTACACCACACAAGCAACAATTGCCAGAAACAATCTTGAAACGATAAGCAATTGGTGTGTGGGGTGGATAAGAATTACCGGATATTAAACTGTATAGGCACATATACATACAGAAATTTAATTTACATAAAGACATCATCTCAAACCAACAGTTAAAATATGGACTATTTAATACATGATGACAGCTGAGTGGCCACCTGGAAAATAGATTTGGATTCATACCTTATACCTTATAAGAGGATATTTCCAAATCAATTCAAATATGAAAATACAATCATAAAATATCTAGGCAAATCCCTTTATAAACATGAATTGGGAAGACCCATCAAACTATGACTCAATTTTCAGAAGAAATAAAAAAAAAAGATGGATTGAACCCAATTCAGAAGTTTGATACTATTTTCTTTGGGGAAGACTTTAGAGAAGTGCCGTTGACCCTTGAACAGCACAGGTCGGAACTGCGGGTCCACTTACGCCAGGGATTTCTTCAGCATAATGGGAAAAATTTTGGAGATTTGCAACACTTTGAAAAAAATATGCTAACTGTGTAGCCCAGAAATATTGAAAAAATTAGGAAAAAGGTATGCAATGAATACATAAAATATAAGAAGATACTTGTCTATGTGTTAATTGATTGGTTGTGTTAGGCTTCTGGTCAGCAATAGGTTATTAGTAGTTAAGTTTTGGGGGAGTCAAAAATTATATGCAAAGTTTCGGCTGCGCAGGGGAGTTGGTGCCCCAACCCTGCGTTGTTCAAGGGTCATCTGTAGTCACTCTCATATCGTATGTGTTTTATTTTTAGTTGTGGTAATTTTGACAGAGTTTTTTTTATTTTTAGGCAATCAAATCTATCTTTTCTTTTTCTGGTTTCTTTCTTTGATATTATATTTGTGCATATTATATTCAGGCTTTTAAAAAATGATTTCACTTTATGCTTACATTTAATTGGTTAAGTCATCTGTATTTTTAAATTTTAGCAATCATTTAAAAATTTTTTCCCCAGGGAGTTAACCTGTTAATTCTTATGAGCATCTCTAATGAGACGGTTTTTTTATTTTCTCACTGATTTGGAATTTTTACAAAATATTAAATACTTTTAATATACTCTCGAATTTATTTCTGTTACACTGATCTACCTACACTACTATTGGGACCACAAGTTTTTACTTACTGTTGTTTTAAATGTATTTTAATATCTAGTAGAGCAAATGCCTGTTCTTTTTTCTTTACTTAATACTTGGTTTGCACCCCATTTTTTCTGTCATATGAATATTCGAATCACTTTTTAAAAGATCTGTAAAATCTTCCCACTGGCTTCTTGACTTGGTGGGGTGGAGCATCATAACCTTATTGAATTGTAGTCTTTGAGTTCTTTGCTCACAAAAAGTGGAAACTAAATTTAGGTAACTGGAACATAAAGAGGACTGATTGGAAAGGTAGAAGGTAGCTTACAGAATCAGAGAAAAAAAGTGAAGAACCAGGTCTTGGAAAGGAGGCGGGAATCTGGGAAGCTCCGGGGATACAGGTGGCATGAACCAGGGACTGTCTCTAGGATCTGCCATCCAGAAGGACCATCTCCAGACACTGGCAGTCCTTCAGACCCTCATCAAGCTTCAAGCCCCCAGCAGAGCCCAGGGGGCCTAACCTGGTTCCTATGCTCGCCTCTTGGCCAGTGATGGGAAGGGCTCCTAGGCCCACCCCACAGACACTGCTTGAGTTAATGGTGATGCTGTTGTCTCCCAGAGAAGAACTAAGCACCCGTCACCAGACGCTGGATGGGCAAAAATGACAACAATTGCCACATGAATTGTTCCAACCAGGAAGACATGTCTCTCCAATTATTCGAATCTTTTATATACTCCTCATATGGTTTTTTTCATAGAGATCCTATAGATTTCTTATTAAGTTTACCTCTAGGAATTAGAAGAATTTGGGTTGATATTCTCAATGGGATCTTTTTAAACTAAAATTTCCAACTAGCTGTTGCTAGGAACTAGGAAAGATCAGTAAATATTTTAATTCATTTGACACATGAGAAGTCTGTTTTGGAAAGCTGAACATAGTTTGAAAACTTTTAAATGGCAAAAATTAAAAAAAAAAAAAATCAGTAGCACATAATTCTGGTCTATCTGCCCGAGCAGGAAGCACACATGAGGTTCCGTGGCACAGGAGAAATACAAGTGCAAGCAGAAAGCTTATAGGCAGCCAGGGGTTTTGAAAATTCAAAGAAAGAAATATGACAGCAATCCAAATCTAATTTCCTGCTTTTTAAGGAGGTGTGGATAAAAATAAAACCCAAACGAATATTACATAAAAGTAGGCAAAACCATGACCTTGAAAGATTTAGAACGAAATTGGCAAATCTGATGTTACAGCTGATAGGATCATGAAACCATTGAAAAAAGAGGGAAGGATTTAGCTGTCAGAAAAAATATGAACAGCGAGCTGAGCTTTTAGGATTTTCTTATGAAAGAAGCAAAGCAAAATATTTCTACTACAGCGTCAGAAATGCAAAGTAATAAATTATATCGTGTACATAAAAGGTTTCCGGTTTTGATATTTTAAACTGTAGGTTCCTGAGAAGATTATCTCCTACTACATTCTGATATTTTTCAAAGTATCTGTAACTCGCTTTTGCTTTTCTGTTAAGTTTTATTCACTTAAAATTAATATGCCGAATTTTTATATAATTCAGCTAAGTTTATTTCCTTTTAAATTACTTCAATGTTTTCCAAAGGAGCCTATTGAAAACATCAACCTCTTATCTGTTATCTGTACATTTTTCTCGGAATTAAAAGTAACCCAGGAGTAAAAGTAGCTGATCTGAGCGTCACATAGCCGTCTCTCTCAGATCGCCCAGTGCTGGGAAGGCGGGTGAAATATCAGAAAGTGAGCGATTGGAAGGGAAAGGCAGGCTACGTTCACGTGAAATTAGGTAGTGGGTTGAAGTTTACGTGCTTAGCAGGCCTTTACTCGCAGAGCACATAGCTTAAATGTGGCAGGGGATTTATATATGTTCTAAAAATAAACTGCTGAAACCTCTTAAAACAGTTTAGAAGATCTGTACATGTAAGTAGAATTGATATATAAAAATATTTACTTTTCAATCTAACCTTCAAAGCAGGTCCTCTGTAATGTTTCATTAATAAAATTTGAGTTACGATAGGTACTTCAAGGGAACAAACTGTACCTTTCAAATATCTGAGGATTTAAGTTTTTCGTTAATTGAATGTAGCTTTTGGTAGGATCGGTGTGAAATATCATGATCCCATTGGATGTGTATGATCTTAAAAATACATTACTTAAAAAAAATCAGGACTTAGCAGCAAGATACCTTTTCTTCTCATAGCTTGGCTCATTTCTTGACCAAACAGCTGATGAGTACTTGGCACTTCGTAGACATTCAGTAGTTATGTGGTCAATAAATGAGCCAAGATAAATCATTCAGTTACTCAGAGGCTGCGATTTCTCACTGGTGGGACTGTCCTGGGAGTGAAGCTGACAGCTCCTGGAAGGACGTGGCGGTTATTTGTGGTCACAGGGATGAAGCCATGTTCTCATGGCTGAAGAGCTCTGCCAACCAAGGTGGCCCAGTCTTCTTCAGGAAGAGCTTAGTCTACACAGCGCAGTTTCCCTGCAGTGACTTATCCAGAGTCCTGTGCCGCCTGTCCAAGCATTCCCTGCCTGGCCAGTGAGTTCCCTGGGCCCGTCCTCTGTCTTTCTGCTTTCATGCCCGACCCCTGGGTCTCCAGCCACGCAGCCTTCCATGTCACAGACATTTTCTACATTAAAGCTAAGCTGTATGGGGAGGCTGTCGCTGTGAATTAGGGCAGAAAGTAGGAATATGCTCATAAAACAGGCACAGCCAGGGAGAGGGACCTTTCCCCAAATCTTGCAGCTCCCAGGAGAAGCAAGATGTGCCACAGGGCAGAGCACGAGTCTGGAATCCTCTCTGGAGTCCGACGGCTGGGGTGCCAGCCCCGCGGACTGTCGGGCCCTGGGCAAGTCAGTACCTTCTCTGGGCGTTCGGTTTCCTCATCTGGAAGATGAGCACCACAGAAGTAGTTAATTCCTGGGGCTGTTTTGACAGTCGACAGGTATTATGCACGAAACTCTCAGCCATGCCTTGCACAGAGTAAATGATCCGTAAATGTCAGGGAGAAAGTAAGGAGACGGAAATTAGATGAACATGTGAGAGTGTAGAGGTTACAGAAGGTTCTCTCAGATCCGAGATGGTGGTCCTTGCCCTGACCTCTGTCCCCAGGCCTGCACCCCTTCAGCTTGGCCCCGGTGGACCCCTCTCCTGTCCCCTCTGATTTCCACCACGCAGTTGTCCCACTCACTTCCCTAAAGTTCCACTGCTGTCCTGACAACGCTAACCAGGAAATTCAGGTCCATAGAAAATAAATAATTGTACCTAAACCCTCTTGCTGAATAGCAAGTTGGTAAAATTCTAAATTAACTTAAAATTACTCCTCCCAAATTTCATTAAATTCCTAAACCATGGTTCATTTCCTCTTTACAAGATATCCTGTTTACCAGTATTATATTTGCCTGCAATCTTTAAATTCTACGTTGAGTTTCTGAGTTTGTAATATTTTTCTCTGTTCTAATAGAGTAGGATGGATACGTTTCCACTTCCCATTCACAAACTTTGTAATTGATGTTTCTAGCCGTCTTGATAGCACAGGTAGAAAAATCCACCAGCAACAGATAAGAATTTCTTTTTATAATGGCTTTAGATTATTTTAATCAAACACAACTAATAATTTAATTAAACACTAATGACTTTTAAGTAATTGGTCTATTACTGGTTTTTTATGAGAAGATAATTGGAAAGTGATGACAATGATTTTAATGCTAAATAATTGGAGATACACCAATATCCACCTAAATTTATAGATCAACTTACTGTTTGCAGAAGTGAAATGTATAGTAGTCAAAATATTATGATGTTAATTTTTGATTCAGAATTGAGAAATATTCTATTATGGTTAACGCTAAATATAAAAATTTAGGTGTTCTTTTTTTTTTTAAATCACTAAAATAGAATCCTGATGTAATATTTAACCTCAGTCATCAACATGTCAGCTAGATACTGAGAAATTAACTGGTTTTAAGGGAAAGTAGGAAAGTTTGCACGGCTGAAAGAAATTAAGAAATTATTTTTATTTAGCTTATACCTAGAATGGAAATATTTAGAGTTTAATAGGGGGACAATTTGTTATAATAAAAATAATAATAGTAATGACAACAGCTAATACTGTGTGCTTATGATACATCACTGACTGCTCTAAATAATTCATATATATTAACTATTTAATCCTCACAACTACCATAGATGGTAAGAATTAATATTATACTCATTTCATTCTGTGTTTACTCACATGTCTTCAGACTATTAAAACAAACACCCACAGGCCCAAAGAGCATCCTCCTCTACTTCGCTGGGGGAGAAAGGAAGCCTGTGCATTCCTGAAGTGTGCTAGGGAAATACCTGTCACATCAGCCTCGGGTGCTGGGTGCTGCGCACAGGTGACCAAGCTGCCCTGGGGCCAAGTAGCGGCTTCCTGTAAGCGTATCAGGATCAGAATCTCTCTGAGTTAGGGAATCATCTCCAACAGACACTTCCTATAGTCCATCCATTCCCACACACCTGCATTCATGCATTCATTCAGCAAACATTTGTTGGGAGGTCGCCACTTACTACAAGCTGAAGACACACAGACAAGTAAGTTAGAGTACTGGTTCTCAGAGCACTTTCAGTTTAAAAGTAAATCATCAACTACTAGTACATATCACCGTAAAATGGTGATTCAGGGCTTACTAGCTTATCAGATCAGATAATGTCCCTGGGCTGGGGCAGTGGCCATCACTCCTAGGTGGTTCAGGCATTTGTCACCGCAGGCCTAGATACTTGCAAAAGACTCGTTTCTTAACTCCCTGTTTTGTCCTTCTCCAGTTCTTTCTGCACACAGCTGCCAGATTGGTTTTGGCAGAGGCAGCTTCTCCCTTGTCAATTTCAGGTGTTTCACAGCTGGCAGTAACACCCTCCCCTCCCCCGCCACGTGCCTACAGGTCATCTGCGATTTGTCCCCATCTCACTCTCACCCCCTATTTTCCAGCTGGCGGAATCTCTGCCGCGCACACTGCGCCTCTGCCTGTTGCACCCGCAGCTCCCCTGACCTCAGACGCCCTGCGGCTCCTTGTCAGGAATCTCTGTCTAGGCACCGCCCAGATCTTGCCTCTGGGCAGCCTTTCCTGACCACCCCTGGTGACCTGTCACCCTTGAACGACTTCAGCGGGCACCTACTCCTTGCACTGGCCAAGTGCGCACACGGTCTTATGTTGCCAGCTTGTTTCGTGCTTAAGCTCTGTCTCCAGCAGCAGAGTGACATAGCCCAGGCCGGCACAGAGCAGGTGCACAGTGAACGTCAAGCAGCCCAAGGGAAGGAACACCAGGCTCGTCCTCCAGACAAGCCCAGACGCTGAAGGCGCACAGTCAGATGGAAACCTGCCTCGCCAGGGCAGAAACAAGCGTTTCCTTTCACTGAAGCCCTGAGGAGGAGAGTTTTCAGAGGCCCGGCCTTATTTAATTAGAACTGTAAATGATTTAACATAAAAAGCCACATTCCCTGATGACCTAAGTGTAGGAGTTGTGTTCTAGGCAATATGAGTTTGCATATTGCACTATCTGGCTCTGAGCATAATTTGAGACGGGCTGTTTCCTTCCCTGACTCTCCACTCCCTCAACTACACGATGGGCTAGAAGCACGTCGGAGGGGCCGGGGAGATTAATTCGGGTTGCTCCTTTAAACAAGAAAAACACTTTGGAAACTGCAAAATATTTACATTAACAAAAAAACCACAATAATGGCTGTGTTAGTATTACAAATGAAGTCACAACCTTTCTCAGTGTTTATTTTTTTTCAAAGTAATGTCAGCCTTCTTATTTATCCATGTTAGCAGGGCCCTTTATCTAAAAAGTATGTAAATCCATTTAAATTAATTTCCTGTAATACACACACAAAACAATAATCACATTAGGGCCATTCATAATGTACTAATAACATTAACATAATTGTGTTCAAATATAAAATTGCTAGGTAATAGGCTTTTCATAAATTGTTTCAGTGAGAATGTCATTTTTAACTTGACTGCTGTGGGTCTTTAGCTCCAGATACTGTCAGAAAAAACTGTGTGCCTAATGTGAGAAAGTTTCCCAGAGGTTTTGCCTGTGCAGGAGAGACTACCAAAGGAGCCTTTGTGGCCAGAAGGATAAGGGTGTGCAATAGGAACGTATTTCTGCACAGAATCGACCTTTCGATGTAGCTCTCTGCAGAGCGGGGTCTGGTCCCCGGCACACAGTGTGCGCTGTACGTGCTGGCCAAGGAGCCAGGGACACTGGGCAGCAGCCGCCATGTGACCTTTATACCTATGTACCAAGTCTGTGCGGAAAGAAACCTCCAGTAAGCTACTGGTTGTTTCTTGAGGAGTGAGGTCAGTTATCTTGTCCAGGTCCGGCTGGCTCACACACAGTTGCAGAATCCTTTCTGGGCTCTCGGGACGGCAATGGGTTCCTCCGGCCCTTGGCACAGCTGCTGTGCCAGCGCCGGTCACGGGTCTGCAGGGCCTGGCAGGGCCTGCCCAAGCAGAATACCCGGCTCCAGCAGTTAAAGTTCAAACTCGGGGTGTTGACTCTAGTACAGAAATTTACTTATTTTTCACAATTTTGGACAAATTTATATTTTATGCAAGCCAGTGATCCATTTTTTCCTGAGAAAGATGTACTGGGGCTAGAGACTGTTACAGAAACATGACCTGTTAGGCAAGTCTGCAAGGAAAATAAGCAAAGGGGAGTGAATGATTGGCAGGCGTATGGCAGCGTCTGCGGGACCGAGACGAGCCACAGATCGTTCTCACAAACACGTGTCAATTTGTGATACATGATTAGATCTGAGAAAAGGGGGATCACGTTGAAACTGAGTGGATCAGAGGGACTCGCTTTGATCAGACGTTCGGATCTTGGTGGGTAATTATGAAGCCACCCTGAATTTACATGGAGACTTTCTTCCCACCGCGCTCCTGAATCTGTGTTACCCCACCCTGCCACCTCCCCGTGACCCTGCGAGGGGGGCAGAGAGTGACATAATCTCTGCCTCTTAAATAAGCTAGTTGCACTTGACAGTATTTTTAGCAGCTTAGAACATAAATGATGTTCCAGGGGAGACTTAGCTTCCCTTTCTTCCTCTGAAACTCAGAATGGTACAGCAGAGCTTCGGGGAATATTAAATAACATGTGTGACAAACGAAAGACACACAGCGGGGTCATTCTTCCAGCATTTTCTGTTCCGCCCCTCTCCTTCCATATACTTTAGAATTTGTCTTAGAATGCACAGAATACATTTCCATACATTTGTAGGAACTTTTTTTCACATCTTGGAAAATCGGGTGTAATATTGAATACAGAAGCTACTGATAAACTCAAAGGAGGTAAATAAAGTGACACCATTATCCCTCATTATGGGGGGATTGGCTCCAGGACCCCCTCAGATACCGAAATCACAGGTGCTCAAGTCCCTGATAAAAAACGGTGTAGTATTTGCATATAACCTAGGCAATCTCTCCGTACACTTTAAATTGTCTCTGGATTGCTTATAATACCTAATGCAATGTGACTGCTATGTAAATAATCATTATACTGATTCTTTAGGGAACAATGACAAGAAAAAAATCTGTACATGTTCAGTACAGATACTATTTTTTTTTTCTGAATATTTTTGATCCTCTTTTGCTGGAATCCACAGATGTGGAACCCAAGGACAGGAAGGTCCGACTGTCCTGTCTAAGAAGAGTGCCCGGCCTGGCACAAGTAAGTATTGAGTCGAGCACCTGGTGGGTTTGAGGGCTTAATAATGCAGAAGCTGAGAATTTTCTTTGGGCCCAGTCGCTGCTGGTGATAATGGGAGGCCAGAGGTGGGAAGGAGGGAGAGGAGGGTACAGAGAGCCTGCCTGGCGCAGCGGGAGGCAGCCTGGGGCACAGGGCCAGGCTCCTGGAAGACACAGGCAGGAGTGAAGGAGCTCTGGGGATGGGACAGGTGACTCCTGCGGAGACAACATTTATATTGATTCAGTAGCTGTTTTTCCAAGTATCATCACTCTGCTTGGAATGGCAGAACCAAAATAAAATTTTAAGGCTCCCCCTCCACCGGCTGACTGAATGGACCCCCTCGTGGCCAAAGGAATATCCTAAAATTGTCTGTCAGGAGGAGGGAGGTCAGACATGCCTCATCATGACCCCCTACCTTCTTGGAGTCCTTTGTGACCCATTGACCGGCCTAAGGGTATGCAAGACAAACTTGCAGGTCCTCAATTTGCATAACAAATCTATGTCCGGTGGCTTATCTCTGATAACCATTCCTTATGTTAAAACATTCCAAGCCTCTAGACAAAGCTTCATGTCTTTAACCAATTACAAGCCAAAGAATCTTTAAACCCACCTGTAACCTGTAAGCCCCCCCCCCCTCGAGATGTCCCACCTTTTTGGGCCAAACCAATGTATGCTTCCCACGTATTGACTGATGACTTTACGTGTAACCCCTGTCTCCCTGAAATGTATAAAACCAAACTGTAACCCAGCCACCTCGAGTCCACTTGCTCAAGGTTTCTTGGGAGTGGCTTCGGGTCATGGTCCTCAAATTTGGCTCAGAATAAACTTCTTTTAAATATTTCAGAGTTTGGATTTTTTTTTCCGTCCACAGTCTCCTCTAGTACTGATGCTGTAAGGTTTTGCTGACAACACTGCTGATCCATTTCAGTGCATCATTTAGATAGGTGATTTTCCACATTTAAAAACAAAAAAAGAGGGCCTTGGATTCTAATAGCATCTACGTTACCCACAGCTCCCTGAGGCCCTGGGAGAAGCGTAGCTGGCCAACATGTTTGTGTCCCCGCAGGGAGCAAACATGAAAGGGTGAGCAGCAGCGTCGCCAAGAAGCAGCATTTTGTAGCAAGTATTTTAAATTCAGCTGCTAGAGTGGGAGAGGAAGCTGGAGACAGGAAGCCATCTCAGAGCAGCGAGCATTTAAATAAGGAGGGCAGCGGACGGTGCTCCGTTTCCCAGGGTCCCGGCAGCGTCCTTTCCC
The DNA here is from genome assembly GCA_963574885.1 of Lepilemur ruficaudatus. NCBI lineage: Eukaryota > Metazoa > Chordata > Mammalia > Primates > Lepilemuridae > Lepilemur > Lepilemur ruficaudatus. The sequence continues at coordinate 48,921 of CAUYRT010066756.1, read as the reverse complement.
ATCTCCATCCAGCGGAGACCACGGGGTCCCACTCCCAGCCCCAGAAGATATTTGCATAAACATTTACATTTGAAGGGAGCCCATAGATTGGCAACTCCCAAGGCTTCAGCTAGGCACGGTTTTCTATAACAGCAATTAGGAACAGAAATAGAATAACAATAGGTGTGGAAATACAGTTGCTGAGCTGTGGGTAGATGAGGCTGAAAAATCTCTGCGCTTTAAAGACTGAACTTTGAATAATTGCAGAGTTGGAGACGAACTGGCCTTTGTTCTTTGTGCACTGGCTCTGAAGCCTAGAAGGGACCAAACCAATGTGGCCCAACGTGGGAGCCAAAGGGAGCTCCCCCGAGCAGGGAAGGAAGCGGCAGTGTTGGCAAAAGACCGCGCAAGAGCGAGGCAGAGCCCACCCCAGGGCAGCGCCTGAGCCTGGGCAGCGCGACAGAGGAAGGGACAGTTCAGAGGAAGGGAAGGGAGATGAGATGACAAACAAGGCGGGGCTGGAGTCTGGTCTGGAGGCACCAAAGATAAACCGAGGGCTGGGCTTGGAGCGGTCAGATGGCTCTGGAGTGTCCTGAGTGAGCACCTCTGTCAGGAATGCGCAGGCACACCCTCTGCCAACCCTGGAGCCCTGGGTGTCCTCAGAGGACAGGCCTGCAGCATGGCAGAGCACCGCAGAGATCTGGGTCTCCGTCCTCCAGCTGCACTGCCCTCCCCTCGTCCCTCGCCCCTGAGATCAGAGTTGGGGGCAGGTGGATGGGGGCCCTGGTACAGTTCCAGTGACCAACCCAGCCTGGGGAGGGGAGGGACAGAGGCCAGGAAAGGGCGCATAGATTAGGGACAGCACAGGACAAGTGCAGGTGAGGGTACAGCTGGGAGGGTGGATTGCAGAGAGATGGAAGGATAAGAATTACGGTCAGAGAGGGATGTCAGAGTTTAAAATCCTAGACGTGAGGTCCTCACAAGGTCTGGGTGGCTGAAGCGATGTCAAAATGACCAGTAGAGTTGAACAGATCAAGGAAGTAAGAGCAGTTGTCCCTCCATGGGGATACTGGGATCACCTTGGAGGATGAGGAACTGGGATGGAGAAGCAGCTCTGGGCCAGCTGCTATGATCAGTATGAGCAGGTCAGCAGGTGACACAGGTCAGGAGGGACACAGGGCGTCACAGCTAGCTGGCCTGGTTGTCAAAGGAGCAAGGGGTTCGGGAAGCATGGGACTTCCAGAGGACCCCTTTTCTATCTCCCCCCAAAGAACTACTGTTGTAGTCTTACTATAAAACATAATGTCCTCTCATGCTTTCGTTTAATACTGGCTGCTGCTGGGTGGTGAGTCAGTGTGGCCCATTGAGAAGGGGCTGGGATCAGGACACCTGAGTTCGGATTCTGTCTCTACCTCTGTTGGTTGTTTAGATGGCCTTATGTCAATTTCTAATCATGTCAGTTTCAGAGTCCTCATTTGTAGAAATGGGCCTCACATGCTGCCCTGTCTGTGACCATCTCTGTGGGGACGATTCATTAACTGTATAATATGATGCTACCAACAATCTACGAGTTGTTGGTGGCGGTGTTGTTAGTTCCTAGGGGACAAGAACTACTCTGTATCACACCAAAGCAGTAGCGATTATTAAAGACTTTTCACAAATACATTTTTATAGTAATGATGTTGATACAGAAAGCTAGTGATTTTTCCAGGAGTGTTAATAAAAATTATCGGTAGGCAGTTCTCCAAGACCCTCTCCCAAGGTGCCATAACTATCATGAATACTGTAATGTGAGAATATTGATTTTAATGAGGATGTCACCCAAATCAAGCAGATACCTAATTATAAAAAGAACCAAAGAAATGCAAAAACTAACATGTTGAAATCTTTCTCTAGGCCAATATAAAGGAGTCTCTTGGAAGACATACACCATAACGCAGGAAATTCAACATAGGAACACTTACTAATGAAATATACAACATCAGTAGGCTAAATTAAAGTAAATGACATGTCTAAAAGACAATTGATAACATTCAATAAGGTCGCTAATAATATCGAAATACTAGAAATAGAGTTTAATTTTTTACCATGATAAAAATTGTGGAAAATAAGAACCCATATTATGCTTAATGGATAGAAGAATTGAATTCTGTTTAAAAATTGGATTTTTAAAATATTTAAAAATGCTTAACAGTATTAAAGACTGTAGTTAATGCAATGAGACTTGAGAAAAGAGAGGTATGATAATGGGAAGAGAGGAAAGATAATTATTTGCACTTACAATGGAAAATCAGAATATGCAGAGGAATTAGCAAAAATAATCATATTTAACAAAATGATTCAATAAAGTATTGGATCTAAAATAAACACACCAAAATTAAGTCTTGTCAATTATCAATAGTCACCAGTCAAGGTAAGAAAAATAGAGATCCTGTCCACAATATCGACCTTTTTCCATGAGAACCCTCAGTAATAAGCATACATTATTGTTATAAAAAAAGTTTTAAAACACCTTTAAAAAGACAATAAAAGACTTGAATAAACCGACACCAATCGATCCGTGTATTCATAAACTTCAGTGAATACAGTTTCCTGAAGGAGAAGGCAAAATACTGTCTCAAGTGATGTAACAGATTTATATAATCTAACTAGGAAGAGGACAAAGGGAGGATTAACTCAATCAGATATTGACAAACAAAGAGAGAACAACTAAGATACTTTGCCAGTTGCAAAAAAAAAAATAACAACATAAAAACTGACTAAGGGATCCGAATCAACCTGTTACGTAACTGTCACCTCTACCACTGGTGTCATCTCGAGCCGGGATGGCCGGGATGGTCTCCTAACTGGTCCCTCTGCTTCTGCCTTGACCCTGTTACCCGTGTCCACACAGCAGCCAGAGTGATCCCTTTAAAACCGATCAGATCATCTCACTCTTGGGCTCTCAGACCCTCCTTGATTTCCAATCTGTGGGGAGCTGAATTGTGTCTCCCCAAAAGGTATGTCCCAGTCCTGGTCCACACGCCTGTGCGTGTGTGACCTTATTTGGAAATAGGGTCTTTGCAGACGTAGTTAAGGATCTCGATGTGAGATCGTCCTAGACTTAGGGTGGGCCCTAAATCCAATGACCTGTGTCCTTAGAAGAGACAGACAAGGAGAAGACGCAGAGAGACACACACAAGAGAAGGCCACATGAAGATGGATGGGGAGATTGGAGCGACGTGTCCACAAGCCACGGAACTCCGGGGATGGCCTGCAGCCGCCAGAAGCTAGGGGACAAAGGCATGGAGTAAGTCCTCCCCCAGAGCTTCCAGAAGGAACCAACACAGCCGACACCTTCATTTTGGACTTTCGGCCTCCACAACTGTGAGAGGATAAATTTTCTGTTAATTTAAGCCAAGCTGTGGCAATCCGTTTGGCATCCCTGGCCAACAGGTACACCCTCTCACTCAGAGTAACCATTAGCGTCCTTTCGGGCGAGTCTCTCGGGCTGCCGACCACCTCGCCTCCTGTCTCCTGCCACTCCCTCCCTTCAGTCTGCTCCGGCCGCACAGGCCTCTCGGAACGCACCGGCCCGCTGCCTCCTCGGGGCCTTTGCATGTGCTTTCTGTGCACACGTCCCCGCACACATCCATCATCCCTTTGGGGATGTCCTGGTCAGTGTCTGCTTCTTGGCAAGGTCTTCTCTAACCACCAAATTTTCAAATTGCACCTCACCCACGCTGGCTGGACTTCTCTATTCTCTTTCTTTGTTTTAGTTTTCTTCATAAAATTTATCACCCTCTGATAGATTATATAGTTTATTTATTTCTTTGTTTTTATTGTCTGCTCTAACAAAATCGCTCCGCCAGTGCAGATACTTCAGCCGGGGCCGCTCACTGTTGTGTCTCCGGCACCCAGAGCAGAGCGCGGCACGTGGGGAGGACTCAGCATGTGTTTGTTGAATGAATCAAATAGACAGAATTGTGAGTCAGAATTTAATATACGATAAAGCAAGCATCACAAAACAGTAGGGGAGGATTAATTAATACATGATTTTGAGATATAGCACATTAGAGAAAAATTAATTTTAGCTACACATCCTATCCTGTGTACTGAAAGAAGATTAAAGTCAAATATGTTTAAAAATTCATAGAAAAATTAGCAGAAAGTAGAATAGTACATGATTCTCTGGAAGGATAATAACTTTTAAAGAATGAAAGAAATTGGGGAATCTACAAAGCTAATAGTGATAGATTCTGCTATTTAGAAATTAAAATGTTTGTACAATCAGTGCCCCCTTGCTTGCAGTAAGAGTCAGGACCTGTTGTTACTGAAAATAATTCCCAGGCGGGGGCGTGGGGGCTGCCCCCGAGTCCCAGGTCTCTCTTCCTCCCTGGTGGTCTGCCTGACTGTCTGCCATCCTGCAGCCCGCATTCCCGCCCACTGCCCAGACCTCCCCTGGGCCCGGAGGACCCTGTGCAGTGGTTTAGAGGCAAACACCTGAGTGGCCCCGCCCATCAGCCACCTCCTGGGCATTGAAGGCACCTGGATTCAGGTCACCTGCCTGGAACCCCTTGCAATACACTTTGACACCAAGCTTGGCCAGACTGGTCCCAGAGGCCCGGTTCCGGCCTCGTGTACCTGGACTATAGCCCCTTCCTCCTCCTTATTTGGGATCTCCTTTCCTGGGCCTCCCAGGCTATGCTAACGATTCTACTTGAACAGCATGGAAAGCTGCAGGAAGGAAAACTCCAGTCTTAGGAGAGGTGCTATTTTGTTGGATGTTGCCTTGGATGGGGGTCCTTCTTGTTCCCAGGTCAATGATGGGTCTAAGTCCAGGTTAACTTATTAACTTTTCAGTTCACTTTTATGTGCTGCATAAGCCCGGGTCTCCCGTGTAATGGAGAATCTGCTTTAGAAAGACTGCTGTTTGTGTAATTAAGTAGTTGATTAGCAAAAGAAGGGATTAAGTTAATGGAGAGGCACCAGGAAGAGAGGGAGGCGGAAGGCCCCCTCTGCTGTTACGGTCCATGCCTTGAAACCTCAGTAGGTGCAGGCCGAGCCAGCCCGGGGTGCAGCTGTAACTGGTTTCCTCCTGGTTTTCTCCTTTCCCGTCCTGCTGGCCTGAGGGTGGAGTGGGGAGGGAGGGTCAGGATGCCTGCCTGGCGGAGTGTGGCAGAGTTTCTGCCCCGCTGCACGGTGAGGGGCCCGGAATGGCCTTGTCACCGCTGCCATTATCCCCTTAGATCAGTTACGGGCCACTGAGGCTGACCTGGGATCCCCTCACAGCTGCCTGGAAGGGTGGAGCGAACTGAGCTCCGAGCCCACCCGCGCCCACTCGGGGGCGAGAGGAGCCAGACTGTGTGCTGACCGCGCAGCTCTGCCCCTGCCCGGCAGTGGCCTTGCCCACGACTCACAGCAAAACACGTGACGATGGGTCTGTGTGTGGGCATGTTTTTAAGGGTGGAATTTAAAGGTCTACCCAACGGGGGCTACGTGTTCTTACTGCTGGGCCTTTTTCCTACGGTGAGACACAGTTTCAGAGCCTCCCTTCCTGTCCTCCTGCCTGTGCCTCAGCCCCCTCCTCTCCTGGACACGTAGCTGTTGTCATTGCCGAGGCTTCCGACGCCTGCAACCAACAGAAAATTCCTTCCAAAGCAGCCGCCTAAAAAATCAGGTGGCAGTTTTAAGATAAACAAATATTGCATGATGAGCGAGATGTTTTTTAAGACGTTGGTGCATGTTAAGTTTACTACCTGCGATCTGAAAGTGCTGTCGGCGGCCCGGGGACGGAGAGGCAGCGCGGAGCCCGGGAGGAGGCAGGGGAAAGGCTGGCACCGCACCCCGCCCTCCCGACACCTTTCTTTCTCTCCCGGCCTTTCCTCGCAGGCCTGAAAGCGTCCAGGGAACTCGAGGTTTCCCTACAGCCCCCAGCGGGTCACCGAGCCCTGCCCTCGCAGAGCTCAGGGCGCCCATGTGGCGGGGCTGGGGGGCCACCTCTGTCTGAGGAGCAGACCGGCTCAGAGATGCGTTTGCCCAAGGAATGATTATCTAACAGTGGAATTAGAGGCTTCAGAGGACACCTGGTGAGGAAAGACAGTTTTGTGTGATTTAATCTCTTCTAACATTACTCTGACCCTGAAAACATGCATTATATTTATAAATAGGGAGTGTGGTTCTGATCCGGGCCAGGAGATGGAGAAGGATCATTCCAGGTCAGACCTGACTACCGCCTCGCTGCGCGACCTGACACAACACGAGTACACTCTCCGGGCCTCAGTTTCCTCTCCTGTAAAGTAAGAGGGTTTCGACAGACAATCTCTAATTTCCCTCCTACCTCCAGAATCCTCTAAATTTTAGACAGACGTTTAGACATTTGTCCTGAAATTTTAAAAATTTCAGTTTGTTCCGAAACTTTACGATGCTTTGTGTTCCAACAAATTTGATTTAATTAATAGAATTATGTTTCTTAGAAATATCATAAGAGCTCATCTATTTTTCACATTTTTCTTATTTCTTTAGCATCTTATTTTTTGTAGCTTTTGAAATCTGAAAAGGCGGATCAGTCACAGAGAAGCAACACACACACGTATACACGCTAGACTCCTCCCCCCACACACATACGAATGAACACACACGTAACCCCCCACGCAGACACACACAGTATCACTGGACATAATTCTCCGTCACAGTTTGCTCACTCCTGGCTTCAAAACTCACTCGCCACTTCCTCTGTGACCCAGGCCTGCTCGAGATTGTCGTGTGGCAACTATACGTCATATAGTTTGTTTTTTGTTCTGAGGGGTCAGACCTTTCCCAATCACACGTGCTTCTTGCCAACGGGCTAAACACGTCCACGTGCGTGTTGGAGGGCAGCTCTGGTGAATGGCCCGTTAGGAGGTAAGCTAGTGGGCAGTTTGAAAGATGCGGCATCTAGGTAACCATCTCTAAGCCAACACTTGGAGCAGAAGGACAACAGTGGCAAAATCTACGCGGTGGCTCATCTATGTGACGGCTCTAGGTGCACTTTGCAAACGGGTCTTTGGTGACTTCCTATTCTTTTATCATGTCATTCATTTATAAGGAATTAATTGGGTTGAATGCTTTAGATTTTGGAACACCTGATGCTAAATGGCTATACAGTCCGAGGACTTCAGTTTTCTATTGAGAAAATAAACTCGTGAGAGGAAGACAAAGAGTGGATAAAGTGTTAACAAGGTCCACTTACAGTAAGTGAATAAGAAGTTCTGGAAGTTGGTGGGAATGGAGGTTGGTACAGCCACTATGGAAAACAGCCCGGAGGTTCCTAAAGAAATCAAAATAGTCAAAAATAGAACTACCACTGAAATCCCTCTTCTGGGTATATATCCGAAGGAAACGAAATGAAATCAGCGCCTCACAAAGACATCTGACTCCCAAGTCCACTCCAGCGTTATTCACCGCAGCCGGTATGGACTCAATCAAGTATCCATCAACAGATGAGTGGGTGAAGAAAATGCAGAGTGTAGACGCACACACATGCGCACACACACACGCACACGCACACACATGCGCACACACGCACGCACATGCACATACGCACATACATACACATGCACACACACGCACACACACGCACACACGCACACACATGCACACACATGCGCACACACGCACACACATGCATACACATGCACACGCACGCACACGCGCGCACACACGCGCACACACACACACACGCAGTCCCAGAGGACTTCACTCATAGCTTGCCATCTTGGGAACGGGCTCCCAAGCTCCCCATGTGGACAGTTATAATTAAATAATTAAATTAATAATCCGGGACCTAGCTTCCCCCTGCACGTGAACAAATCTGCGTGGCCCAGGCGGTTCGTTGGGGCAGCGTCTTTACGCTGACGGCTAGTATCACAGATAGATCGAGGAGCAACAGACAGAAATACAAGAACACGAAGAGTCAGAAGATCCAGAGCCAAGACAGTTCGTGACAAAAGAGTGAGCTGAGTCCGCCGTCTCACTGAGGCGGGATTTGCTGAGCTTGGGGAGCAGGACCCTGACACTGAGCGGGTTACAAAGGTTCACCGCGCGGTTAGAGAGAACATCAGCGGCTGCGAGGCCATTTATGGCGAAAGACAGAAAAAGGCTGTTCAGACGACCCGGACGCCTTTTCCAAGAAACCGACGTCAGTGGTGAGCTCCCTCCTCCAGCACCAGACCCAGACCCCGGCTCCCCAGCTCCCGCTCCAGCCTCTGCAGCACCGTCCCCATCGTCTTCCCCCAACGTCAGCCACCTTCGCACCTCAAAAACGCCCCTCTGGTGAGCAAGACACTGGTGCAACGTTAGCTGAGTGCTAGCCTTTAATAGTATTTTTAAAAATTTCTCCTATCTAAACTTTTCGTGTGAGTTTGTTTTTTTGAATTAAAAGAAAGAGCACAATAGTTTCTGTAACTTACTATTACAGTGCAGGGTGGTATTATTACAATATTATTACAGTATTACATGGTATTATTACCACATGAGCCATTATAGTATCATTATTATCATTATTACCATACATACGCCATTCATCAGGGTATGAGTTACATACAAATTCGACCTAAAGACGTCCTCAGGAACGGATCTTGTCTATAACCTGAGGAATGCCTGTACTGTATTTGATTATAGATAATGCATCAAGGCAATGAATTTTCATGGTATAAGAATGACACCTAGATTTGGCAAAAAGTGAGAGAGATGGGGAAAGAGACCCAACACAGAAAACATCTGTATTTTATTTTTTAAATAATTAATTTTCATTGACAAATATAAATGGTGTATGTTCATGGTATAAAAATACAAAACAATATTCACTAATTAAAGGAAAGAAAAAAAATGATCCTCACGGTTTCAGAGGTTTTAGAATTGAAGAGGGAATTAAACCCACCTCCCAGGTGACTCTGGGAGACAGAATTAAGGACACGACAACTCTCCACAACCGGCTCCACCTTACTGTGCAGCCCCCACCCACCCAAGGACGGCCCCGCCGGGCCCTAAGCGCAGAAGGCTCACACCTTCCAGCCTCTCTTCACTTCTCTTCTGCTACACTGTCCCACAAATACCGGAAGTTCTCTTTTGTCTTAATATTGCTTACTAAATGCAATTTTTTTTTGGTGAAACTATTTTAGTCAGTCTACTATCCAACAGAAGTTTTCAATCTTTAGAGGTCAAAGATCTCTGTGGGAATCTGATGAAATCAAACTTCTTCACAGGGAAAAAAACACGTACATATTCTTATGCCCCCCACCCCCACACACGTAAGTTTGCATATCATCTCAAAGGCTTATAGAGTAGGCCCAGGACTGATATCAAATGAGTACGCGTTGGTATGGTAAGAATGCCCATGAAACGTGGCCAGGGGCCATGCTGTAGGGCATATTCAGATCGGGCAGTGCCCACAACAAATCAGTTGATAAATGTTTTGAATAACATCCTTGTCTGGGAACATGAATGCTGACCTGGAGAGTAGTAGTATAAAACCAGTGGCACTGCTCCATCTATGATGACTGCACCCTCATACAAGGAAGCCACATGATACATACTGTATGGAATTTAGATTCTACAACCAGGAAGGTCAGAATTTGAATGCTGGTTTTATCACTCACTCACTGTATGATATAAGGACACTTATTTATCTTTCAGTATTTAAATTTTCTCGTCTGTAAAATTAAAAATGTCTATTCATTCACCCATTCATTCAACAAATATCTGGGGAGAACCTATTACACATAAGGCCCTGTATGGGTTGGGCTAGGCAAGGTGCTTATGCCATGGTCTCTGCTTTCAGCATCATGGACCAATCAAGGAGGGAAGACTTGCACACTAACATCTCTGCTATGTGATAAGTTAACTGATTACCAAAGACTTATAGATAGCATGCTGTGAGAGCTCATAGGATTAAAATCCTCATTTGTCATAGAGTTGTATAAAGGATTACATGAAAGATATCTATTAAGTATCTCCATGGAACCTCATCAAACAGATGATATAATGACAGTGATTATGCTGAAATGTTTATCATTTAGATAAATCTTCTTTACAACCTAAGGCATCCTCTTTTGTTCTAGGGTGTCCGAGTTCAAAGTACCTTTCCTGAAATTTATATTTCATTCACAGTCATTTCTATTTCAAAATCTATCCTTCTCCTGAAAATCACAACTTCCCATGGCATTAATTAATTATGGGGTAATTCCCACAACCAAGATGTATTCTGTCTTGAACACCTGGAACCTTTAGATAAACTTTTACAGGTTCAGCTGAATGATCATTTATGGAGAATGTATTAAATAGTAGGCACTATATACACAGGAATTTTATGAATATCACATTATCACACACTGTAAACAGAAGCCAGAGCAGCAGTAACCTCAAAGGAGAAAGAAAGTTTTTATAGAGCAAATAACATCTAACATACCAACCAGAATATCCAGGAATGCAATAATGGCCAAATGAATTTTAGTTGTATAATGTTCTTTCTTTCACATTGTTTCATAGCAAACATTTCTAGCTTTCTCTAGAAATGCAGCCAATGATGAAAAGCAACATCTATTATCTTAGTTTATACTAGTAACTCAATTTCCCTGAGGACTGCTATGGATATGGAAGGGGTTTGGGACTGAATTAACAAAGCTATCTGGATAACAGTTGAAATAAGATTCAGGAAGGAAATAATATGTCTATAAATCTTCTTCTGTGTCTGTAAATTCTGCAGTCCCTTGAGCTACTTTCTCGGTACCTGGAGGAGAAAATGATTATTTTAATTTTAAAAAGCCAGTAGGTACAAATATATGCTGAGATAGAAATAAAACTTAAATTTTTTCAAAGATACTTAATATATTTTAGACATAAAAATATCATGAGTGTTTTTGTACTGCTAATTTCCTAATAAAGACCTAAAGAAAAAGGAGAATTAAAAAATATCTATTCATTCATCCATCCAACAAATATTTGGGGAGACCCTATTATATACAAGGCTGCACATGGGTTGGGCTAGGCAAGGTGTTTATGCCATGGTGTCTGTGTCAACATCGTAGACCAGTCCAGGATGGAAGACTTGCACCAACATCTCTGATACATGGTGATACATTAACTGGTTATAAAAGACTTACAGATAACATGCTATGAGAGCTCACAGGATGAAACATCCGATATGGCTGGGTTTAGTTATTGAAGAACTAGGTTTGGGTTAAGCCTTGAGGATGGAAGGAGTGAACATGTAGAGAGGCACTCTCTCACGCAGTGAGAACCTAATGGTTCCACAGGTGACAGATGTCGCTGAGAAGTGACTGATATTAAACTCTGGGAAGGAAGAGTGGAAAGGCAGGCTGCTGTTAGACTGCAGAGTTCATACTCTGGATTGTGAAAACTAGGCTCAATTCAGGAAGTGAGTGAGGCCAGTGGAAGAATGTGGACAGAGGCAGTTTGAGGACAAGACCGCAATTTACACACCTCACATCCTCAGTGTCTGTATAGTGCCTGACATATGCTCAATGCTAAATAAATATGCTCAATGCTAAATAAAAATATGATGCATAAAATTACCAGGGCTTCACCTCAAATCTTGGATAGGGTATACATAAGAGGCAGCAAGGCATGCTATACAATGCTCTACATTTAGAGTTTCTTCCTAATAATTTGCATGACCTTGGGTATATACGTTATCTTGTCTGAGAGACAATATTTTCATCTAGAAGATGAATATAATTACCTAACATGGGATATTTGTGAGGCTCAAACAATCCTCACTGAAGAAATGTATTGAAATAATAATGACACTTTTAGTAGCACTAAGGTGATCAGTATGCCATCTACTAACAGCCAAACAAAAGGTGATGACCACCTGAAGTGGAAATGGGGAGGTAGGGGTTGAGAGACGGTAGTGTGAGGGACAGTTCTTAAGTTAAAGACAAAAGGACTGGATGCGTGGGCAAGGATTAGGGCATATCCACCTCTCATATCTACTCTGATGAGTGCCATGGTCAAAAATAAAGCAGAGTAATGGGGTGGTGTGTTACAAAACGGTGGTCAGGGAATCCGTCTCATTTGAGATGAGAATTAAAGGAGTGAAAGCTTTCTAGGCAGAAAGGACAGAAAACGCAAAGGCCCAGAGGCTTGAGCTCAGCAACAGTGTTGAGGGAACAGTCTGGAAGCCCATTTGGCTGCAGTGCCATGAGTAAATTGGCGGTAGTAGGACACATGTTTGGAGAGACTGCTGTAGGTCAGACTAGGAGGTGCTGAGGGCCACAGTGAAGACTTCGGGTTTTACTGTGAATGGATGGGCAGGTACTGGATAACTTGAACATGTCTGATATAAGCGTTAGAGGGATCACTGTACCTCTGTGTGAAGAATAAGCTGAGAAATTTCTAGAGGTTGAAGAGTAGAAGGAAAAAGACCACTTAGGAGGCTACTGCATCAAGAGTCTGTGAGGGATGACGGTGTTTCTGACTACAGGGTGGAAGTGAAGGATACGCACAAAGTGATCAGATTCAGGAGTTAGCTGAAGGCAGAGGTGATGGGACCACTGATGGATCAGATGGGGGCGTATGTGAGAAAGAAAGGAATCAGACCCGACTCAAAGATATTTGTCCTTAGCGACTGAGTGGAAGGTGCTGCACTCTGGGATAATGATCTCTTGCGCGAAGGGCAGGGTTGGCAGGGAGTGTTCTGAGTTCTGTTTGGGACATGTAACATTTCAGATATTCTTCTCCATCCACCGATTCCATGGGTACTGAATATGTTACGGAGAAAGAAAGTGCTGGAGATATCATTTCTGCAGTCATCACTGTATAATGGTATAAGGAGAAATGATAGAAAAAAACTTGGAGGACTGGACCCAGATGCTCAGTTCTGAGATTGGGAAGACGAGGAGGAGTCAGCAAGGAAACAAAGGAGAAATGGCCCATGTGATAAGTGTCCAATCAGAAGACTTTGGTGTCCCAGAAGTCATGAAAGAAAATGATCACTGCATGTGGGGATGTGATGATCAGTAGAGGTCTTGAAAAGAGTGATAGGAATGAATGAAAGACAAGAATGGGAGGTAAGAAAGAAGAGATAGTGAGTTTAGATTTTTTTTGAGGATTTTTAGTAGAAAAAGGAAGAGAGAAATTGGGGATAGATGGTCAGTGTGAAAAAAATATAAAAAGTTATTTACTAAATCACATGTTAATTTGGGAGATACTAATATTACAACAAGTTTCTGTCTGATATGAATGAATTAATTACTCAGCATATGTTATCCTATTTAATATTTAGATACCTATAAGGAAGGTATTGCCATTTTACATATGAAAAACTGGATTTGTAAGGGAGACAGACTGCCCAAGACAGCATGTCAGTTGGCAATGCTGAGAAGGAATTTCAGCTCAGCTGAATTCTAAGAAGGAACTTCAGACTGCCGGAGCACACATACGCGATGTCAATAAAGTTATTTTTACCTCACGTCTATAAGGCAAGATTAGATTTAGGGTAGCGAAGGGAGTAGCAGAATTTGGGTTAAGGGAGAAATCTCCAGTCCCTTATTAGTTGGATAACCTTGTTTTGTTTTGTTTGTTTGTTATTTGGTTGTTTGCTTGTTTTATAATTTATAGATTTAACAGAATATCAAGTATTTGCCAGATACATGCACAGAACGTTTTAGAACTAAGGAGATAGCTCCAAGTTACAGAAGAGACAGAGTGAAATGAATGTTCCCAGACACTTTAAGGACATGAAATTTATTTAACCAGAATGTCTGAGTAGGAACAAATGACGGCAGAGGAAGTTGAAAAATCTTGGATGATCTAGTTAAAGGCTTTGAAGCAAAGAGTGAGGATTTAGACATGTTCCTCTTTCAGAGTGAAAGCTACTCTGAGATCAAAGCCATAGGTGAAAATAAAGGTTGACAGCAGCATCGAGAATTGATTGGAAAAAGTTTTTGATGGAGGCAGGAGTGCCAAAAAGAAAGAGTGATGTCAGCTCATTCTCCTGGTAGGTAATTACAATAATGACCCTATGCTAGTACTGTTAAAATCTAAAGATTAGAATCCATTATTACAACAAAGCTATTTTTACATGAGAGAAAATTCCAAGTTTTAATAGAAAATGTTCATACTGAAACTATGACAACTCAATTATTGCTAGTACTTTCAACAAAAAATATACATATGTTATAACACAAATCTATTGCTACAACTGGGTTATAACTCACAGTGCATTCTACCTCACTGATGGCATGCTAGTAGCATCACATTTTGCATAAAGAAATTCCATCTACTTCATGAAAATATATTATTTTTTAGGAATAACAAAATATTGTTGATTAAAGGTAACTAAATAATTTTTACTTGTATTTCAGATTAGTTGTCCTAACTGAAACTTAAAAAAAAATAAACAAATATTTACTCTAGGATCTGAGAAATCAAACAATAGTGAATTAGATCTTAGCTATTAAGTAGGTTGGAAAGGGTACACTTCCTTCATCTGCTACCCTGATAGATGTTTATACCCCTAGACTGACTGGGGCAACAGAAAGGGAAAAATACTTTTTATTAACACACTGAAGCTTAAAATGTTAAAAAAAAAAAAAAAAAGTAAGAGTTGAAATCTTTCCTTAACAAAGTCGCTGGAGTCCTAAGAACATCTCTCTCCTTACCCTGCCTCTTGTCTCCACGCTGACAGCGGCGCAGGTAGCTGACCTTTGCACCTGGAGATGAGAGGCTGTTAACAGCAGGGCCGGCTGCCACAGGTGAAAGGCTGAGGCAAACGGGCAGTGAGGGGTGATTTTCAGGCCCCTTCTGGACATCACTGATCATTTGTGATCACAAAGGAGAAGGACTCCTTGGGACATAAGACAAATTTATTTGAAGACCAAAATAAAACTCAGGTTTGGATGAACTAAGACCAGCTACAAGGTAGAATTTAATACATTAACATTCTACAAAATCACTCAAAACACAACCCTTATTCCAAAGCTCAAGTCAGATGGATTTCCTCCCTGAAGCTTGTCGAATTCCCCACAGTTGGTCACCCTCAGCCCTGAACCCCACATTACTTTGTATGTATATTTTAGAAAAGAAACATATTCCACTTTCTTAATTTCCATAATACATATTTATATAACACATATAACATTTTTGTTATATAAACGTATACTACAAATATAAAATTATATTTATATAAATCATATGATTTATGTATGTATACTATGTAATTTATTTTATATTGTGTATGTATATCTCACTATATATGTATGTGTGTGTGTGTATATATATATATATCTCACTAAGAAACAGGAACATTCAGTCAAAACCTTTACTTCCCTTTCAGTAGGAATCATTTAAGGATAATTCTACTATTTGGTGCATATTAGCCATTTGAATATAACCTAGCTAGTAATAAATTTGCAAGTATTCAATTCTTTTTCAATCAGCCCGTGTAAGACTTGCATTGCTGAATTCTACTTTGTATAAATGTTGCCTCATTTATTTTCTTGGTGCAAATAATATACTACTAAGCAATATGTTTTGGCTTCTGAGCCATCAGTTATGCGTTTAAATTTGGACTCTAGAATTTATCAGCTATGTAATTTGGGGCAAGTTAATTAACCTTCCAAGGCATAAGTGTTGGGGAAATATGATTGAGGAATAAGATGTAATTCATAAGATCATTATTTTATTGTATCACCCAATATTGCTATATTAAAGACAGAAACAGGAGTTTGCAGGGTTTTGCCCTGAAGGAATATGTGAACTCAATGGTTTGCTTATCAGAGGCTGTTATCATGGGAGAGCTCTCAAATCTCCGGTAGAGATGTGTTCCAGGAAGGCTTTCCAGTTATCTCTCTGTGGGGCTTTCCTGTGTCTTGAAAGACAAGACAAAGGTAAATATCTGGCCCACAGGATGGGAGCCGGAGACAATCAATGCACTTTGCCCAGGGACATGCCCTTGTGTCATAAACAACTTGTTTTGTAGACAACAACACGCTTCCTGCTCACTCTCGACTGCCTGCTTTTAAGTCCACAATAACTAAATCAAAATATAGAGTCATATATTATATATAATAAATATATAACCCCTTTTGTTATTCCTTTGTTAATTGATAACTATCTCTTAAAACTTAGAAGTTAGCCCTTGAAAGACGTTGTAATGGTTTGTTCACCTAGATAGATTAGAACTTGTTAGAAGCCCTTTGAGAGGACTTTTGACCCCAATCCACTACCTGTCTCCCCTAGCAACTGGATTCCCTGATATGCAAATATGTTACCCTGACAACTGGTAATTGATATCTGTGATTATAAAAACCTATGTGAATCTAACCATGCTGCTAGATATTCACAGGAATATGTCTAGTCTCCTGAGTACCCTGCTGTGATCTTTTTATATAAAACTATAAACTATACCTTAATCTTCGTGTATTCTTTTATTCTCTCTATTTCCTATCTTCTGTGGTGACCTCTATCTAAGGGACTTGGCTCCGCGGGGAGAAGCAGCTGATCTCACTGCTGGCCTGCTGCTTCCCCGCACATAAGTTTCCTCATTTCTTAAAATGAGGAATATATCTATTAGGACTGTTGAGGAGATGACATAGGGTGGCATTTGTGAAGCGTTCATTAAATGGTAACCCCTGTCTTCATCATTGTCATTGTGATCTACTGAATTGCTAATTTTAGCTCTAACTACAGGAACTTTAGTGGAAAAGTCCCAAGTCATTTATGTACTCATTACTTCAGGGGATTAATTCCAACTCACAGAGCCAGGGCTTGAGCTTACTGTTCACAGCTGCTTGCCTAAATGTGAAACATGGGGGATGCCTCTTCATGTAACAACATGGATGACTTCAAAAGAAAGGAATGGAATCAAAATTTATTAAACTACTTACTTTGCATATAAGTATATTAAAATCTAAAAATAAATATATAAAAATTTTATTAATCAAGTCTTCAGAGGACTAGTGCAGAGTAAAAATGTATGAAAAAAGGATTTCTCTATCAAGTCTCTTTTTTTATGAGATTTTAAATGCAACATTCAAGTTACTCTAATTAAAACACAGTAATATGACTGTCATAGAACAATCATTTTTTAAAAAGCTCTCAGCTTCAAGTGGCTTATTTCTTTAAATAAATGATTTTATTTCCTATGAATTTGGAAATATGGTTAGGAAGAGATAAGAATATTATTGTGTTACACAGGCTTTGAAATCAAATAAACCCAGGCTGAAAACTTGACTTGCCATTTACTGTATCAATGATCTTGGGAAAGTTACTCAAACTTACTCCGAATCAGTGTCCTTATATATAAAAAGAAGACAATTATTAGTATCTATTTCAGACAATAGTGGTAGAAATTACAGAAGGCAGGCAAAGTACCTAAAACTATACCTGAAACTTCTGGTTCTCCACTTGAAGGATTAACAGCTGTTGAAATTGTCCTCCCACTATAAGCAACTAGGGACACAACTGGTTTTTGACTGTCCTAGTCTGTTTTGTGCTGCTACAACACAATCCCTGACACTAGGTAATTTATAATGAACAGAAACTAATCGGCTCACAGTTCTGGAGGCTGAGAAGTCCAGTATCAAGGTGCTGGTATCTGGCAAGGGCCTTCCTGCTGTGCCATAACATGGTAGAAGGCGTCACATAGAAGGTGTCACATAGCAGAGGGCAAGAAAGAGAGAGACAAAGAGAGAGAGAGAAAAGGAGAACAAACTTGCTCTTTTATAACAAACCTACTCCTGAGATAACAAACCTATTCTAAGACATTAGGCCTCTGAAGACTCTAAGAGGCCTAATCACCTCCTAAATATCTCACCTATTAATATTGTTACAGTGGCAATTTAATTTCAACATGAGTTTTGGAGGGGACAACCATTCAAACCATAGCATATGTGTATATGTATATGTGTGTGTATAAAATAAATTATATATATTATAGAAATTATATATATTTATATATATACATATATATAATGTACCACAATTAGTGCAAGACTGTGATCCCAATGAATAGGGAACATACAATGATTTGGCCAAGCTAACTACCTGCAGAACTTGAGACTATAGCACAGGGAAGGTGAAATCAAACAAAGCCTCAAAGTCCCAAGTAATTGGGAAGACAGAAATCAAGTTTAGGGAGGCCTAGGAGGCTAGAATTTGCAGGACAGAATGCCGAAGAGAAGTAAGCTGGTCAGAGAGAGTTCTGAAAATTTGCAAAGAGGCTACCTTGAATCTAAGGCTAAATATTAATATTTTTTCTTCTCATGCAAGGAGTTAACAATTCTCAAAGTTCACTCATAGCTGGGATAGTTTGTATTCCCACCAGATGGAGTGAAGAGATCTTATGATACAAGAGGCATCTTGCAGAGTCTCTAGAAAACTACTATTATCGTAGTGGGGCTAAATTACCCATCAAGGTATGGCTCTTCCGGAACCCTCCAGCAAAGCTTAAAAGCAAGCCTCGACAGTTTGATCTCCAGTATATCTTAACTGTTGCCTGCATAAAGACAAACATTCTTTAATGGAATATTATAAAACCGGCACCTAACAAGACAAAATTGAGAATGTCTGGAATCTAGCAAAACACTACCAGGGGTGCAAAGAAGCAGGAAAACATGAACCACACCCAGGAGAAAAATCAATCACTTTAAAAAGATCCAGAAATGCAGAAATGATGAAATTAGCAGGCTACTATTTAGCTACTATTACAAACATGCTCCAGATGTCCAAGAAAGGAAAAGAAATCATGATTATGATGAGAAGAAAAAAGAGTGTTGAGAAGTCCCAAGTAGGGCATATGGAGAAGAAAAATACAGTATCTTAAATAACACACACATTGGAGGGATTAATAACTGATTAGATACTGCAGGGAAAAAGAAAGTAAACTTGAAGAAAGAGCAAGGGGAACTATCCATAACTGAGCTCACAGAGGAAAAGATGGACAGAGTATCAGTGAGCTGTGGGACAATACCAAGTGGTCCAACATAGGAGAAACTGGGGTTGCCCATTCACGCGTGGAGGTAACGAGGACAGATAAGGCAAGGTTGAGAAATTGTACAAGTTTGGAGGTGACTAAAAGATGATGTAAGAGAGGGACAGTGAGAGCTGAGAACGAGGGAAGAGATGATTGATGTCTTCAGTCCTTCCTGGATACACAGAGATGGATCATTACCCCCAAAAAAGAAGTATTGAAATTCAATTTCATCCTATGCTGGAAAACGTATTTTTATTCATCCATACATCATACCTTTTGCTGCCACTTTAAACTGGGTGTGGGAAGAAGCCAAATCAAGGCCACCACATCTTTGGCACCATCAGTGGTGTTTCCTTGGCGTTCATGTTAAGACCCTTAATTCACCTTATCACAATCATAAGTCCTTTGTGGAATGAAACTGGTATATAAATAAATACTTGTTAGAGTAAAATGTCTACAAAAATATAAAGCAATCCCCTGAAGGGAAGACACCTGTGGAGGTACACAAAGAACTGTAAAAGGCACTCAAAAGTGAAGTGACACAAAGGGTCAAATACAGGCTCAGGGAACAGACAACTCCGAACAGAGGCTTAGGACAGAACAGGAGGTAGGAAGGGCGCAGGCAGGACAAAGAGAATCGCATTTCAGTGCTGTGAGCCACATGGGTAGCATCCTCCATAGCCCCTCTGTAGCCTCCATCTCTACACGGGGGCTGTGGTGGTCAGTTTGCCCAACATCAGCACTGGCAATGACAGATTATTTTTCCATCTCAGCTGTGGATTCACACTTAGAGAGAATTAGGTGCAATAAGGAAGAAATGTGCACCTGCCTCGGAGGACATTAGTAAAAAGTCTAAAAACATTCCCAGACCCACACGTAGGAATAACATGAAATATTTCTGGATACAAATTGCTCTGAAGCGTCCCTCTCCAAAGAAGAGAAAGTGCCTGCAGGCCTACTGTGAGCTGTTTTAAGCATTATGAATCTGCCAGAATTCTGAATAAATGCTACTTAGTACAGATATATTTTTTACAAGTTAATGTCACCAATATCTTCATTTATTAAAAAGGGACTTTGCAAGAAATTTTGGGGGAAAATGTTGAGTATTTGAATGATTTTAAGTCACCGAACTATTCTGTGAAAACAGTTCAGCAAGATTAGCTTTTAGAATAAAATATTTTGAACATTCAATTTGGGATTTCATCATGATTCAGTTTTTGCACTCCAAAATTCATCAACTTCCGTCTAGCTTCTTGTTTAAAATTATACTTCCTAAGCCTAAGAACCACAATTTCCTTTCTAACCTTGCGTTTCTCATGTAATTTAGAAAAAAAAAAAAAGAGAAATTGAGAAACGTATTATGACAGGTAATCATTTGCAAACACACGACTTTTTCAACGCCTGCCATGTTCAGCTTCGTTTTATAGCATCCATCTTGGCAATATAAATTGTGCTTGGCTGCAGAGGTGCGCGGTGCTGTACAGTGAAGAAAAACAATCATGACAACTGAAAAATAAAGCACACTGTGTGAGTGTGTGTGTGTGTGTTTGTGTGGGGAGGGTTCAGAAGAGAGAAGCTCTCTGCTGTTCCAGCTTTCTTTCAAAGGGGAATGGTGTTATGTGGATTGGCTTCTTTGTTTTCTTTTGCAGCAAAGCAATACCACTAGAGGAAAGAGACAACTGTCACATCTCCGAGGGTTGCCAAACAACCTCAAACCAGTCCAAAAGGAGCTCCCTCACCAGTTCCATGAAAGAAAACAATTTAGTCCAGCACGTGCAGATGGACTGTGTCAGTAATATTTGCTATTATAAAAGCCATGTTTTTCTAAACAAGAGCCTTTGTTACATTAATTTTTTTAGGCAGTAGCAAAGGAATACTGCAAGATTATATATGAAATGGTGACTATTCAGAATGAAACTAGTGTACTCAAATTTCTACAAACTCTGACTTCTATGCAACTTCCCAAAAATGCACTCAAATTTTTTAAAAATAAGAAGTCTTGTGGTTTTAAAAAAGATCGAGAGCAAGCAAAATCCCAAAATTTGAAAGTATACACCTCAACCTTCAAAATCAAATCAAATTTATTTAATTCTTTATTTCGCGATGGGCTCTGGTAAATCAACTTAAATATACTTCGAATCCTTCCACTGTGCGATCTGTAGTTAAATGCATTCAAAGAAACACTCTAGTTCAGCCTGGTGTACTCACTTGTCTTACCATTCAATTAACATTCAAATCAGTCATTTGGATTGCAACGTGCTTTGTTTTATTGATTACGTATTTTAAGACAACATAAAAATGAAATGAAACATACTTGATTTGGAGGCAGTGAGTATAAACTCCTACGACGATCAGTATCGGTAACAGAGAAACTCAAAAAGCACCCAGATGATTTAAAAATGAATATATGGCATTGTTGTCCAGCATATTTTGCCTAAATGATGTTTACTGTAGGGAAGTGGGAGGAGCAACAGGGCGCGGAGCATTAACACATGGCATTAACACACAGGAAGACTAGGCATAAAAACATTCCTGCCCTTCACCTCATTAGATGGAAGTAGCCTCTTTCCCTAGAGGGTCTTAACGGTCAATTATTTCTGTGTTATCTGGTCTGAAAATAGCACACCCAGACTCGATGATCACCAAACCCTTTCCATAAATGCAGTTTGTAACGCACCACAGCAGAGCTGTCAGTTTAATTACTTTGACTGATTTAAACAGTCAGTTTAGCCAATTGTACACAAACACAGGACCACATATATTAATAGACACGCATAAGCTACTAAAATAATTTTAGTTCACAAAGGTTAGATATAAAACTGCAACAAATCTGAAAAATACAAAAACAAGAGAAAAGGAGAGTAGCCAATTAAGAAATGAAGAGGAAAACAAGATTAAAATGCATACTAAGAAAGGATATCACAGTGGTAAAACGCAGAAGCCCGGGCAAGGGCCTCAGAGAAGCCCAGATGCTAATCCTGCTCTTACGACTCAGACGGCAATGCCGCGGTTAAGAGCAGGGACCCTGCGGACCGACTTCCTGTGTCTGCCAGGTCCTGGGTAGGTGACCGTGGTCAAGTGAGTCAACCCTCTGTGCGTCGGTTTCTTCATCTGAACAATGGAGATGATAACCGCTCGTCCGCGGCAGGCTTGCCGTGAAGACCACATCAGTCGATGCTCATAACGGGCTTAGCACTGTGATGGGAGCACCGTAAGCACCGCGTGTCTGCTAATGAAGCAACCACGCTAACCCCTTGGGTTTCTTACGATGCAATGTGGACAAGAACACCGATGTCGGCAGGAAGTTATGACCAATATTTGAGTTAATATTTGCACAGCAGTGCCCACAGTGACTGAAACTTGGGAAGCTTTCAATAAACATTAACAGTGACAGTTAGCGCTACGGTAGTGAAGAGCTAAAATTTAGTAAGAACCTACTATGTGTCTGCGTCTGAAACTGTTCTCAGCACTTTATATTATGAATTCATTTTATCACAACAATCTTTGAGGTAGACTTTATCATTATCTCCCTTATACCTGCGGGAAACTGGAAATAGGTAAATAATCATGATAAATACTCCTAGTCTGAGAAGAAGTACTAGAATTAAATATGAAAATTAGTTATGAACCAAGTCAATAAACCTAATTAATTTAGCCAAGCAATACTTTTTGACTTTTTTCCTCCATTAATTCCCAATTTTGAGAATGAATTGGTCAAGATAATGTGCCTTGTTGGCACTTAATACACAGCCAGTGGCTCTAGGAGATGTTCTTTATTTATTCAAACATGCAAGAGTTACTGAACACGGTGGCAAAGGCTGCTAGCACATTGTCTCACCAACACACCTTCTTCCTTACTGAGTATACAATACTAGAGGTGGCAAAATGCCCACCCACAGCACTATATGCCCCAGCCACCTTTGTAGCTAGAAGTAGTCATTGACTAATTTCTGGTCAATGAAGTGTTAAGCAGAAAGTTAGAATTATTCCTTAAATAAAAATGATAAAGACAGCAGGTACAAATATTTATCAGCTATTCTCCTTTCCTCTTCTTTCTTGGACTATGGATTTGATGGCAGATGCTCCATAAAATACCTTGGGCCAAGAGGTGACCTTGAGGAAGGAGCCATGTACTAAGGGCAATGGGGCAGAAAGGAGGAGAGAACGTGAGATCCTGGTTCTCAGTGGTGATGAACACCGGCTTTGCCCTGCCAACCACCGGATGTCTACTGGAGAGAAAAACACATCTTTGTCATATTTAAGTCACTGCAAGTTTTGGTCTCTGTTCCTGGCCACTGAACGCAATCCTTGCTGATACCAGCACGCCATGTGCACTGGGCATCAAGGGCAAACAGGATATCCTTGAAGAAAACAAGACTGCAGAGAATTAAATGCAATAAAGTACTATACATGTTACGTAAGAAGTAGTACAGGGTAAATTTCCATTTTGGGGAAGAAAACTGTTTATTCTAGCCGTGTAGGTTTCTTAGAGGGGGTGAAGCTTGGATTGAGTCTTGAAAATATGAGAAGGCATTTCACTCAGGAAGGGAGGAGTGAAGGGGGCTGCAGCCATCTGAAGCACAGAGAGCTCACGGAGAAAAGCACAGGGAGACTTGAGTAACGTCAGGCACTTCTGAATACAACTGGTATCAGTCATCAGGGTCGAAAATATATAATTTAGTACAGAATGGGTGGCATATTTGATTGAATAAGACACTATAAAAATGATCTGGCTCATTTCAAGAAATATACACATTCTTCTCCATTTAATTTGCTTAAAAGTGCTTTAAGCTTGGAGGGGAAAGGAAGGCGTGGGTGACGGAGCCCACCTTCGCAGCCTCTCCTCAATGCTCAGGCACGTGGGACCCCCGTCTTGACCTTCCACCCTCTGCGCTCGGTTGAGGTTAACAAAGCGCACTTGGAGAGAACTTTAAAGGCAACCTTTAGAAAAGTACAAATCTCTGATAAATTAATATTCTCTCATCATGATAAAAACAACATAAAATATGCAAGATGGATTTTAATATTCATGACTTACATCTTTCAAAAGATTGGCGAGATATCAAATGTAATAAGATAACAAAAAAGCACTTTGTAGAGGTGTTCAAAGTACTTTGCAGCATTAATGAGTTCTTATAACATCCTTGCAAGAAAGGAAGGAGGCAGAAATTATTCACCAAAACTTATGGACAGGACTGAGGGCTGAAAGATGCTCTCAGGAGTTCATCTGGTCTAGCCTGATGGTGCCCCAAGCCTTCCTGGGTCCATCAACACTGGCCTCACTACAATGTCTGCAAGTAGCTGCCCACAGACAGCAGGATGTGATGCCACAGGCCCACCCCGGGTCAGCCTTTAATATGCGCAGTGGCTCCGCCATTGCAGAGTAGGCGTAACAGCTTAAATAGTTGATTTTGGGCACTCTTGGCAGTTCCATTTGACTGCTGAGAACTGGAAAAAATTTTAACTCGAAGTGAGTGCAAACCAAACAGCCTGAGTGTGCTGCCAGCCCTCACCACGAGCTGAAGAACCAGTGGAATGTCCCTGTCAACATTTCTCACCACTAACCCAGAACGCAGTGACAGCCACCACCCACCTGGGCACCACACTGTAATATTTTTTTATAGATTTTTATCAACCCATTTATAATAATAATAATGGTAAACATTTGTTAGCATGTACTGCTGGGTATTTTTCTAAATAGTAAATAAGCAATTCAGTTGACTCACTGGCACCTCACAATAAAACTTAGAAGCTCGACTTCTGAGCTGAGGCAAGGACTGAGGCACAGCTAAGTAACTTGCCCAAGGACACAGACTTAATGAGAAAGCAGGAGGCAAACTCAGAATACTTGGTTTCTGTCTCCAGGCTCTTAATATTATTTCTTAAGAAATAATTTAGCCCCACCTAGGATTCCTTTTTCTTTTCTCACTGTGGTTTAGGTTCAATTGGGAGCTCCTTTCATTCCATTATGTATTTGTCCTGTCTCAAATTTCCCAAAATGAGGACTATCATGTACATCAACTTTTGATGGAAATGTATCCTTTAAAAAAAGTAATTTCCACTAACCTTTCTAAGAACATTTTCCAACATTTGATCATATGGTGTGTATAATTTGAATTTTATTTCTTATGAAGGTCATTAAATATGAAATGTCCAATTTCAAATCAAAAGTTTACTTTATAGTATCTCAAACAAGAAGCAGTTCAACTCATCAAAGTATGCGCCTACACTATCAACACAGTTTTGCCATCTTAATGGTAGCTCGTTTGTGCCAGCAGCAAAAATGCCTGGAGAGCGAGTGGTGATGTAATCAGGAAAGCTGTTTTCCACAGCTTGTTGAGAACTGAATATTTTTCCTTGCAAGAAGTGGCCCAAAGCCTGGAAGAAGTGGCAGTCAGTTGGTGCAAGGTCTGGCGACTAGGGTGGACGATCGAGAGTTTCCAAGTCTAGCTTCTGTAGTTTGAGCAGTGTTGTTTGTGCAACATGTGGTCGAGCATTGTCTTGCAAAATGATTGGCCTGTCTCTATTGACCAATCTCGGCTCCTCATCATTTCATCCAATTGGTTGCAGTAAACATCCTCCGTAATAGACTTACCAGGTTTCATAAAGCTGTAAGTGGATAGTATCAGCACTGGACCACCAAATAGACACCATTAGCTTTTTTTGATGATTATTTTGTTTTGGACTGTGTTTTGGCACTTCATCTTTATCCAACCATCATGCCAAATGCTTTCAATTGTCAAACAGAATCGATTTTTCATCACACGTAACAATGTGGTACAGAAATGATTCACATTTATGTTGTGACAGCTAAGAAAGGCAAGCGTTGAGACGATTTTTTTCCTGATGCTCACTGAATTCATGTGGTACCCATCTACCCAGCTTCTTTACCTGGCCATTGTTTCAAATGGTCCAATATTGTTGGAGTAGTAACATCAAACCTTGCTGCTAATTCACGCATAGGCTGAGATGGATTCGTGTCCACTACAGCTTTCAGCTCATCATTATCCACCTTGGTCTCAGCTCACCCATATGGCTCATGTTCAAGATTAAAATCACCAAAACACAACTTTTCAAACCATTGTCATACTGTGCATTCATTAGCCACATCCTTCCCAAACATTTCGTTGGTATTTTGAGCTATCTGTGCTGCACTGGTTCCATGGTAGAACTCATATTTGAAAATAACATGAAGTGTGGTGAGCACTGTGAAGGGGAGGGGCATGCTTGAAATGTATTTGGGGATGGGTATTAGGGGTCTCAATAAGGGGTAGGAAATCCTCTAAAACTGATTTACGTGAATAGCTGTACAACTTGGTAAATTTACTAATAACCATTTAATTGTACACTTAAAATGGAGCAAAGGCATGATATGTAAATTACACTTCAGTAAAGAAAGAAAAATAAAGAAAATAAAAAACAGAAAAAAAAGAAAATAACATGAATTTTTGACTTATCTGTGGTTTCACAAAAATCGCTCTAAAGAAAATTTGAAAGATAATCACAAGCCAAACCTGTGTTTGAAAGACTGAGGATATACCTTCACATACACACGCACACAAAACCAAGAGTGTCAAAGTGAATGTCAGAGATATCAACTGTCAAACCTAGTACTTAAGGAAATCAGACAGTTCATATTTAATAACCTTTATTTACATAATTTTTCACTAATTTGGTCAGTGAGTTCCTGTGGATGCATAATAATGGTACTTTATATTCCCATGTCCACTGGCCGACGTGCCGTTCCCTTGGCCTGGACACAACCAGCTCCTTGAGTCCTCCAAACGTCAGCTTAAACAGTTCCCCTCAGCATGGCCTTCACGAGGCTCCTTATCTAAAGTACCCCATTATTCTCTTATCATCTCGCATGGTTCATTTTCTCAGGGCTCTTATCTCAATTTCTGAATACTGTCCTTTGTTTATTTAATGTCTCCCTCATTCCATTCATGAGTTTTTTAAGTTCTTTGACGACAAGGATAATATTTACTTCACTTTTCTCACTAGTGCCAATAACACTGCCTAGCACACAGCAGTTAATCACAATGTTTTACTAAAGGAACCAATACTCATGGCTTCTTACAGGACACAGCAGCCAAGACAAGACTCGAAGGACGAGTAGGAGCTGTTGGGAAACACACATTTGACTCCTTCCCTGAGTTCCTGATGCACACACTTCACTGCCTTCAGGGCAGCCCTAGGAAACTGCCCACGTCCAAAGCCAATCTCACCTCCCTAGTCTCTAAATCTGCTCTTTCCTACCTTAATGAATGGCGTCATCGCACACTCAGACACTCAGACCAGAACCCAGCCCCCCCCCCGACTGCATCTTACAGCCAGTCCCTGCTCAGTCGGTCCCCGATCTTGCCTGCTCCACCCACACCCCGTGGACTTCTACAACATGGCTGCCCCCTTGTCTCTCCATGTCTCCCCAACAAACTTTTGCTTTCACTGTGATGAACCACTTCCAGTTTCCCAAACCCCACGACTTCTTAGTGTCCAGGCTCTCTTGAAAGCTCTCTCTCCTATTTCTTATGCCCTTTTATGCCTATTCAATATGGATAATCCCAGATCCTTCTTCAACATTCATGGCAGGGATTACTCTCTTTTAAAAACCTCCAACTGCACCACCCAGGCTGAGTTAGGTGCCTTTTTTTCTAGTTCCATAAATTACATTCATGCTTCTTTTATCATACAGGTGATTGGACCATTCTTACTGTCTCCACTTTGTTTTGAGCAACCTGTAAACTAAGCCAACGTCCTTCAACTTGTATCACCTGCGCCCAATACAGCAGCTGATGCATTTTTGCATTCAAAGTTATTTCAAAGAAAGAATGGTAATTGTTCACTTGGTAAAGACTACTTTATTAGACCAAGTGAAGTCTCAAGATTATTATAAATGAAAGTGTAGAAGGAGATACAGGTTGGGATAGATGAGACTTAACAAATAGATCAGTTGAATTAATTCTAGAAGTCAAGAACTGCAAACCATCATTTAATCATGATAATATTTAAACAAAAATAGCTTTTATTTTAAAAAAAATTTTAATTGCATACACAAGAAAATATAAGTAAAACTCAGTTCCTTCCCCCGGGTTATAATGTCACTGGGGAAACAAATATGTCAAATAGCCATAAAGTACAACAGAATTACAGAAATGTTAAATACAGCAACAAGATATGTGCTATGAGAATACACAAGATAGAGCTATTGTTCTCCATTTGAATATTTCAAGGATAATACGAACAAAACGACCCAATGTACAACTCATCATTTTCTGCCTTCAACAGTCTACCTCACTGTATTCTCAATCTCATTTTATCTCACTCATGAATTCATTACTCAAACTGTAACATGTTGCCTTGGTCCTTTTCCCACTTGTCTATGATAAATATAATTGCATAATAATGCCAGTGATACTGTGTGCCTTTTAAATTAATTAAAATTTGCCATTTTTCATTAAGGTGTAGTTTACATAAGCTAAAACTCATCCTTTCCAGTACATAGTTATGCAAATTTTGACAAATGAATACCATTGTTAACTACCATCAAAATCAAGATATACACAGACTCAACACTCCCCAAATTCCCTCGTGCTTGCCTCTGTGTAGTCAATTCCTATCCCCACCTCCAGCCCCTGGTGGCTACTGATCTGTTTACTGTCCCTATAGTTTTGCCCTTAATGTTTTAAGCATGGCTTGTTTCACATGGTAGATTGCCTTTGAGGTTAACCCATGTTGCAAGTATCCATAGTTCATTCCTCTTTATTAATGCTTAGTATTCCATTTCACAGGTGTTAATATTATGGTGTATTTATCCCTTCACCAGAGGAAGAACAATTAGGTTTTTTTCTGGTTTTGGTTATTACAAATACAGTTACTTTAAACATAGTGCATAGGGTTTTGTGTGAAGAGAAGTTTTCCTTTCACTTGGGTAAATATCTAGGAATGGGAATGTTGGGCTCACCTGGTGAGTATGTCTTTAAATGGCCACTTTGCATCCGTACCAGCAGTTCCAGTTGCCCCACATACTTGTTCGTTGTTGTTGTTTGATTTTTCCAGTTGCCGTTCTAATAGTTGGATAGTGGTACCTCATTGCAGTTTTAATTTGCACTTCCGTACTGACTGACGATATTGAATGTCTTGTCATGTACTTACTTGATAGCTTTATATCTTTGGTGAGGTGTCTAATAAAATCTTGTACACATTTTTATTTCTTATTTTTGAGTCTTCAGAGTTCTACTTATATCATGGATAAATTCCTTTATCAGACATGTGAATATTTTCTCTAGTCTTCAACCTACCTTTTCATGATCTTAGTATTTCCTAAACAGCAGTAGTTATTTTCACAGAGTGTAATTTATCTTTTAAAACATGGATTATGCTTTTTGGTGTCATAATCTAAAAAATCTTTGCCTAACCTAAGGTCACAAAAATATCTATGTACATTTTCTTCTAGAATCTTTACACTTTGGGGTATTACATTCAAGTCTACAATCCCTTTTGTATTAATATTCGCACACAGCGCAAGAACTGGATCAAAGCTTTGCTTCTTTAGTATATCAAGTCATTCCAATATTTGGAGATATCTATACCTGCATGTTCGTTGCAGCATTATTCACCATAGGCAAGATATGGAAATAACCCAATTCATCAACCAAAAATAAAGAAAAATACACACACACACACACACACACACACAATGGAATGTTATCCAGCCATCTTACAAAAAGTAAATCCCACCATTTGCAATAACAGGGACAATCCTAGAGGATATTATGCTAAGTGAAATAAGCCAGTCACAGAAGGGCAAATACTGCCTGATTCCACTTACATGAGGTATCTAACATAACCAAAATCATAGAAGCAGAGAATAGAATGGTGATTGCCAGGGGCTACGGAAAGGAGGAAATGGGGAATTGTTGCTCAACAAGTATAAAGTTTCAGTTACGCAAGATGAATAAGTTCTAGAAATCTGCTATACAGTATAGCACCTATTTATAGCTAATAATTCAATATTATGGTATTGTGCACTTTAAAATATGTAAAGACAATATATTTCATGCTAAATGTCATCACCATACACAAAAACAACAAACAAAAAACACAGAGAACACAGAAAAATTTGTGGAGGTGATGGGTATGTTTAGTATTTCATGGTGCTGATGATATACTGGGTATGTACATATGTCCAAATGCCAACATTTGTACATTAAATATGTACAACTTTTGCACATAAATTATACCTCAATAAAGCTTATAAAAATAAATATTTTAATTGAAACAAAAAATAGGAGCCTCTTAAAAATTCTTATTGAAAGGTTTTATATATATATGTAATAAAGAAAAATTTAGAAACTACAGATAAAAAAATAGAAAACAAAAATCATAAGAGGCAGTGGTAATCAATTTTATGGCACATATTTCCAGTATTATTTTTAACACAGAGATAGGCAACCGGAGATCTAGGGAGACTGGTTAGCTCATCTTAAGTCACAGCAAGCAGGAGTGCTGAGAAGTGATCCAGGCAGTCTAATGGCAGAGCTGCACCCCAATCACATGATATTGCTAGTTCAAGATGTTAATAACAGTAACTAGTGAGTAAAATTACGCATAAAGATTATATAGATAAAAAAAGATAAAAGGGAATAAATAGCATAATGTGTGAAACGGCCATCTACCTGGTCATCCGAACTAGAATGCTCACCATTCACCTTCACCCATTAACATTTCACCAGTTACCAATTTCTGTTAATTTTACATCCTGAATATGTTTTAGGTTCCCCCTATCTATTAACTGATCACCATTTTGTTTGAGGTCTCCATCTCCTAGAATATTCCAAGAGCAGCTTAACTGTTCTTCGGTCTTCACAGCCCCCAGCAAGGGTAAGGGGTGCCAGATAAAATAAGGAAAGTTCAATTAAATTTGAATTTCAGACACATAACATATAATATTTTACTACAGCCCAAATATTGCACGGAACATACTTACACTAAAAAAAAAACCACTTGTTAGTTATCTGAAGTAACAATTTAACAGGTCATCCTGTATTATTGCTTGCTACGTCTGGCAACCCTTTTCCCAACTGTACCTTTTTAGGGAAACCAGAGTGGCAATAAAGAAGTGAATAAATAGACAAATAAACACGCCCTGATTTAGGATAAAGGGCAATCGTGGAAAGCGTCATGGAAAATAATGCAATGATTTCGGTGAGTGCCTGAAGGATGAGTAGGTTTTAATTTGATGAAAGGAGAAATAGCAAGGTAAAAACAAAATAAAACCTCAAAATAAATCCTTTATGAATTTTTATGTTATTGCTAAAGAATGGTCAAATTAGTACTTTTGATATGGTTTACTTTTAGTACATTTGCTATCAGAATAAATGTCTTTTCCTAGACTTCTGCATTACTGGAGCCAATTTTTATTAAGTAAACAGCAGCAAGGCTGTCTAAATATATGTATCCTATTTGACCACTGGCATCTCAAAAGCAGCATCCAGGTCAGTGGAAGTGCTTTTTGCTCTCCATAAAAGTCTATTATCCTATACTCCAAAGGGCTAAGGTGAATACATTATCCTGCAATCTTGGGTTTTAGCTCTGACTTGGCTATATTTCTATTATTCGTGGCATCCAGCTTTATAGATAAATATACCCGATAGGCAATAAACACTGACAGGCCTTGGTGAAAAAAACCACATTTGCTCCTTTTTTCAATAAGACTTAAGGCTACAATTGAGTGAAAGTACGAGGAAAAACATAAAAGGACCAACACATTAAAGCACGAGGAACACAGTACCAATCCATCATTTTTAGTTCTCGGAACTTAATCAGGTATTCAGGCTTTCACACATAACTCCCATTGGTCATTTGTTTTTAATCACTAATTATAAGAGAGAGCAGATTAAGTGTCCAATGAGGGAAAGTCCCCGTTGACTTCCTGTAGTCAAGGCATGCCCTTGAACACAGTTTGCTAAGGAAATTCTACTCTCCGATGACGATGGGTAATAACGACTCTCGCGTTTCCTTTTATGTGAGTGGACATGAAGCAATCCCCTTTCTTCAGCTTTAAGTTTTGCTGCTGTAAGCACTTAGCTGTCTAATAATGACCCTGATGTCAACAGTTCCTGCCAGTGTTCAAACAGATAACGACAATATTTCATTCAGAATAAAGACATACAGAATGAAAAAAAAAAATAGGGATTTCCCCAAATGGTGATTGGGGTTGTCTGGGGGAAACTTTATTTTCTACACGTGAGGACCACCTCATTATTTTGTGCTCAGCCTAATGTGCCTTATACTCTGGGGACACGTGTGCGTGGAGGTGAATTGTGTCTCTGTGTGTAATGTACGGCGCCCACGTAGCTATCCAGCAATCACGAGCCGAAGATAGTCGGATACAGAGAGACAGTTTGGGCCACGATGATACCATTAAGCAATTTAGTTCTTCAACCCCTAAGCCTGTCTCTGTCTCTGAACCTTTATGTGATAGGAATGAGCCTGTTACATCAAGGGAAAAGCATCCTAACTCTTAAGAAAAGTCCTCGAGTTATATCCCTACATACTTTTTTGTGTAATATCCAGGTTTTTTCGTGTGTGTTTTATATTACATGTTAAGAAAACCTTTCTCCTTTTGTGTATCATGTAATAAAACTAAATATAAAGTGGAGTCGGTAATCTTTTTTTTTTCTGAAAAGACACCGGATCATTTCACTTCTATGCTGGCTATTTCCAATCCCTTTCTTTAGCTGATTTTATACCGACATTGCTCCCTCAAGGGAACAAACACAGGGCATTCATGTGACATGAAGTCCCACGCACAGCGAAGGGACTGGCAATTTATAAGACCGATGTGAATATCAGCTTAAAGCTGACCCAGAACAAGCTCCTCTCACCATTCCGCATAGCCAACTAAATATGATTTTATTACATCTTACAGATTTTTTACTCATAAAGTAGGAAGTAAACTTTTCAACACTGCATCAATTTTCCACTTTAAGGTATAGTTAGTATATGAAGGCGAGGGAAGGGTACTTCTAAACCGAATTTTTTATTTTATCGTCTTTATATTTTTAGAGATAGGGTCTTGTTCTGTCACCCAGGCTGGACTGCAGTGGTGCAACCATAGCTCACTGCAACCTCGAACTCCTGGGCTCGAGTAATCCTCCCACCTCAGCCTCCCAGGTAGCTGGAACAACAGATATGTACCACCATGCCTGGCTAATCTTTAAATTTATTTTTTTTGTGGAGACAGGGTTTCACTGTGTTGCCCAGGCTGGTCTCAAACTCCTGACCTCAAGTAATCCTCTTACCTCAGCCTCCCACAGTGCTGGGATTGCATTAAAATTAATTTTAAAGCTATACTCTTAAAAATGAAATTAGGGATAACTAAAGAGATCGTTTGTGATCATTTCATATATAGTCATGATAACCTGACATTCAGGGAAGCATTACTAGGTTATAATTTGAACTACAAAACTTTCAATCAAGGTAATTGCATTGTACTTGTACAAAGAAATAATTTATTAATAATAAGAGAGAGGAACACTCATGAATAGTGTAAAAGAGAATTCTAAGGAAACAAAATTAAGCAATGTGTCTCTGGCACTACCCAGAGTCTACTTAAAGACTACCTTTTTCTTCTCTATTGAAGCTACATGTGGCCATTTGACTAAGGTCTCCCCAGTAGGATATGACCAGAAACAGTGTGTGTAACTACCAGGTTAAACCCTTAAAAGGAAGGAAGCACCCCATCTTCCTCTCTCCTTGCCGGGAACACAGAATTGATGTTAATTCACATCCGACAACACACGTGAGGGCAACAAACTAGGTATGTCAATGATCAAGAATGACAAGGATGAAGGCACCCAGGGCCCCGACACAACTGAGATGACACATCCATCTGCTCTAGGCCAACTTCCCAGACCGTTACAAGCGAGAGAACTAAACATTTATCAAGATTAAGCCATGAGTACTGTGAGGTCCCTGGTACTGCAACTTTGTTTATATCCTAGTTCACATGTACTACCTCATTTAATCCCTACAATGATCCTATGAAGCTAGTACAAAAAATAGTAAGAGCCAAGGTGATATATGCCAGACTGCAAAAGAAAAAAAAAAAAATCAGTTGCCACGTATTAGAAATGCGGAAAAAGGCCTACAATAAAGCAGCAAGACCTAAGCAAAGGCCTGAAAGGAAACTGTAATACGGAACATACTTTGCGTTTGCCCTGCCCCTCCCCTTTCCTACAAAAAAAACCAACGAGCTGTGGGCAGGAGAGGCAGAGATGGACCGGAAGTCAGGAACTTAGGAAGCTCTGAGATACCAGTCAGAATTTCATCAGTGATGAGTGTGACCTAAGAGGCAAAGTCAACACATAATAAGGCCTCCTTTTATATTTTCTGACAAGACAGAAACTGACGCTGGTTTTTAGACAACCCCGGGTCCAAGGGTGATAAGAAGCATCTTTGCTCGCATGTGTGGCCAGGGTGAGGGCACTTACTGGACACACAGATTGTGATCATTCATTCATATTTAAGATACAAATTTTGGGCACAGGGCAGAGAGAAATGACACGTGAAACTACAACCCCATTTCTGCATCTGACTTTCTGTGGCCGTGAGTCAATCTCTGTGTCCCGCAGGACAGCCCGCTGTCATTTTGCACATTCAAGGTCATACCAGGGCACAGGCAACAGGCAGGCAGAACTGGCTAGCTGGGCCTTGAAACATAAAATTTATTTCATTTATAAAATAGAATAGTACTGTATATTTTTCAAAGTAAAATCAAGTTGCGATGGAAACCAGGAAGGCTGCCATCCTGTACAGTTGGGGGCAAACTGAGGGTCTTGAGGCCAGACACTGAGTGCAGTTAGTTCTAGAGTAAGCAGGAACCCCAAATCTACCCAGGGTCAGGTAGTTTGGCTATCAGGGGCCAGAAACTCAGAAACAACCTCATCCTCTGGGTAGGACTGTATCTCTCAGTGTTCCAGCCAGGAGAGGGAAGGAGGTTCTTCAGGGAATGACCCTGATTGGGGCATGAACAGGGAGCTGGGATTCTAGTACAGCACCAGGACACAAGGCTCTGGAAGAACAAAGCCCCCTGAATGAATGTTTTGTTGGAAAGTGCTGTACGTTATAAAGGCTCTACATTCTGGGTAAGCCCAACAAATAGCGGTTGGATAGATTCCACTTACTGACACGTAGATTCCTTAATTCAGTGAAATCCAACAGGAATTTAGTGAACTCACTGCTTGGTAACACCTCCAATACCAAAGAGACCTACTATGATCACAGTATCCTTCTAAGAAAATAAATATGTCAGTAAGTACAGAAACAGGTGGATATTTTAAAAACTACCTGATAGTCAATGAGAGTGAAAAGGACCCGTCGCAGCCATAATCCAAGTGTGGGCAAATCTGTAATAGACATGTTATCCTTGGAAGACACTGTCAAAATATTTTTAATGTGAATTTAAAATATTTGAGTTTGGGGGGCTTTGCTGTTTTTACTTCTGATTTATATGCTGTCTCAAGAGCATGAGAGTGTAAACTATTTCCTGAGGGCAAAATCTTCATGTGCTCCCCGCACACAAGGCTTTGTTATTGTAAGGCTGCTCTGGAGTACAGAGCCCCCGGCAGGATTTGTCTCAGGTGAAAAGAACATTAAAGCTGTTATTTTGAAAAAGACACACTCCAAAAAATGCACCACAGTGTGGCTTTTGCAACAGATCCTGCACTGGGAAAAAAAATAAATCCAGCACAATTATATTTAGGCCCTGCGTTTACAAAGGCTCATTAACATTTATATCATTCAAATGATATAAACAAAGAGTAAAATCAGGTAGAGCTTTTCCTGCCATCCTTCCTCAAGGTAAAATACTCCTCTTGTTCAGGTACCAGGAAAGGAAGAAATGTTCAAGCAACTCTGGTTCTCTCATGCTGGATACAAACTGGAAATTGAGAAAGATTTCTCTGTTTTAAGAAAACTGTACAGTTTTGCTTATATCTCCCTCCCCAATATCATATGGGGGTTAGTCAAGTAATTATTGAACCTCAGTTCATGGTTGTTGAACACTATAAAAAAATACTTAAATGTCATCTGCGACTGCGGGCTATATAATTGAGTTTCTAATAAAAGCAAAAGAGAAACGGGCAAAGCTTAGGAGAGCCGCTAGAGAAGATCTATATGAAGTAATAAAGAGAGCAGGGGTGATGCTAAAGTTAGACTAGAAAAAAAGGAAAGAAAATCAGAGGTTGTCCATAATATTGAGGAAAGTTAAAACTGAAGACAATTCAGCAGATGACCTGAAATTTCTTCCATCTCTAATTTTCAGGAAATGGCACCTGCTCTTCATACACAGAGCTGAATCTCAGGGTCTTCTGGCTGCAGGGATGGGAAACCCAGTTGGCTGAGAGTTTGTCTCCAAGGCCGGCTGCCATGAGACACAACAGGTGCACCGGCATTTCATTCCTCCATTCCCAAGGGCACCTTCTTATAAAATGAATTTCATGCTCAGTCAAACTTTAGAAACATATGATTAAACATATGCCAGTCTCTTTCTCCATACTTGCAGCTTCTAAATTCTTCACCTCCCAGGCCCTTTCTTAAAATAGCTTCTGGCTGAAGTTACCAGGTTTAGTTGATAAGTCATCTTTCTTTCTCTCTCTCTGTTTTTTTAAATCTAGTCTATAGAAATCTTTCACGAGAAAACTGAGTAGCCATGAGAAAACTGAGTTAGTGATAATTTGTAATGTCATATTTTAATGCTTAAGACTATTTTCAGAATTACAAAGAACTTCTCCTTTTTCAAACACACAGTCTTCCAAAGCAACACCATGGGCCGTAACCAATGACCACAGGCTGATTCATGGCTCGCCAGTCTCACTTTAAGAAAGAGAGAGAGTGTGTGTGTGAGAAAAAGTTATAAAGATAAAAATATGTTGGAATGACATAAGGTAATTTGTTCAATTTAAAATCAATTTTTTATCCACATAGAGTAAGGATTTATTTCTGTAAGATGAAACTATATGAGACATAAACATTGCCCATACTTATATGATAATTAATTAACGTGGATTATTTTAGTACAATAAAAATAAAGTTCTTTTGAAAAACATGGAGTTTAAAAAATCAGATAATTATAATGCTTTATGTGTGTCCTTAAAATAATATCACAGGGGTCCAGGATAATTAATGGATTTTGTACAAGAAGTGCCTCATAATAGCTCCTAGGGACAAGGGTCTCTTTTTACTGAGGCATAACTCTGGTGGCTGCACGGGTGGCAGAACTGGAAAGAAGGGCTCTTCCTTGACTTTACCTGCCCTGACTGATGCACGCCAGCGAGATGCTACATTATCCACTTAATGGCACAATGAACACTACCGGGGTGACGGGCACACGTATAACCATGACTCGAGCATTATAAAAGTGATCCATGTAACCAAGAATATTTGTACACCATTGTACTTCAAAATAAGAAAAAAAAAAGAACATTATCCTTCCAAATCAAGCACACCTGGGGGAGCTTTCTACTGATTAAGTAGGGTCCTGTTGTGATTGGCAACACAGTTTCCTAACCTTTCACAATATGCATCTCCTAAATTCTCCAAATGCTTCTAATTTTCCTGTAAGTTCAGCTCATCTTCTCACCCCCTATCATTTCTATTCACGCAAGCCCTATATCCTCAATCCAGGTCATTGAAATTAAGTGAAAATGGTTTAAATGATTATGGAATCGGGAATGCTAGTTTACAGTTCTTCCGCATGTGTATTACAGGAACACAATATGTATTTTATGATAACAAGCGATCCTCTTGGGAGTAATGAAGAATTGTACCTGCCAGGGATAGCAGGTGAAGCCGCCCTTTAAGAGTAGCAAGGTGATGCTGAAGACACATGAGACCAACTTCACGATACTGTCAAGGACAGTGTGGTTTTAAACTGCAAGTTGCAACTCATTAGTGTATTAGGAAATCTATAAATGATATAGAGTGGGAAATATCAAATTATATTATGTCATTCATAGAAAGAATAAATTGTTTGCTAAAATCTTTATTTCAGCTACGTGTGTGTGTGCTGGATAATGATGTCAAATCTATTTCTTATTCTGGGACAAGGTCAGAGAAGTTTAAAATACACTGATTTGATTTTTTTTTTCACAATGTATCCACAGAAAAGCAGTTCCACCAGTGTGATCTGCAGAAAAAGGCTCTATAGTCAGTGATGTTTGAGAAATAGTAGAGTTAGCAAAATTAAACAGATATTTTAAATGCCTGGATTCCCAGAGCTCTCAAAGTGTTAATATGATTACATATGTCCAAGATTGGAAAATAGTATAGAGCATTCTAAATTTATTTGACCATGAAACCATTTAGAGAGGCAGAACTAGTATCTCTCTCACCACACTCTGGAAAATACTAGCCAGGGCCAAGACTAGAGTAGGCCAAGACACAGGCTGAAGACACGGGTATCCCCTTTATGTTTTTCCCCTTGACTTCTACCTACCACGCCCAGCATTCCCATCCTCGAGAACAGGGATGTGCTAGGCGAGCAACAAAAGAGGTGAGAACATCTGGGAGAACAAATAATCAGACAACACTTGAAAATTTTATCTTATAAGGAACGAAAAATTCATTTTAATTCAGCCCCAAAATCTTCTAACATAAGGTTCTCAGGGGACCATTTGTGAGTGGATACATTACAAAAAAAATGTTAATAGATTAAGAAAATACTGAATGTCCTACATTTTTATTGATACTAGAACAAAAGGAGTAAAAAGAATGAAATGGGATGGAGTGTGTTTTAAAGAGAGTGCATTTATCCACATCTAGTTATTATCCTGAGCACCTGTGAACAGCCTTTGCCTTTGACTCTCCACTCACTACCATTAAATTTTGATGAGTCTAAAAATTGTTATATGAAATGTAAGAGACAAATAATTAGTTATTTAAGCATCAAAACCAACAGAGGTAGTAAAAAATAATCAAAGTGATGCATTTTGTTTTCTTTGGAAATTCGTGGCCTCATTCTTAATAGGGAGAAATAATTTTTGTTTATATTAATGAAAATGTGACATACATAAAGTTTTTTTCTTTCTTTGACAGCTATTCTCTCTCCTGAGTATACAGAAGTATCACTTATTTCACAAGCACCTTACTCACAAGTAACTCACAAGGTATCAAAAATGAAGGACACTAATTCACTTCTGGATTTCAGATGACACAAAAAAATTTTTTCAGTAAATCATCAACAGAATGACTTATTACACAGTTGTGTCCATTGAAAAATTACTTTCCATCAAGAAATGAACAAAATACAGCATTTTTAAAATCTCCTGGCAGTGATTTATCATTCTTCTAATACTTTCTTCTTCATCTACACAGTTTTTAGTTCTCAAATGTCTGATTTTTGGCATATTCCTATTTTAATTACCAAAAACCGATAAAGTGAAAACTAATTTAAATAATCAAGTGAGGGCAAATTAATCCTGATTCTGTTAATGCAAATTTACCGTATCAAAATCCCAGTCTACTCTCATCAAAGAATTTGAGACGGTAGCTAAATTGTCCTTTTAAGCAGCACTACATGACTACCAGGAATACAGACAGAACTAATACTGAATTTCAACTTGAAAAGCAGCAAGTAGAATATCATAGTCTTATAGAAGAAATCTCAGAACATTCATGGTAAAGTTCATCAAGCAAGAAAGAATAGAACTGAAAGGTTTCAAAGAACTAAAACATTAACTTTTTAGTTAAACTATTATGGGTACATAATAGATGTGTATATTTATAAGGTACATATGATGTTTCAATACAGTCATACAAGTGTATTAATCAAATCAGAGTCATTGGGGTATCCATCACCTGAAGCATTTATCATTTCTCTGTGTCAGGAACATTTTAATTATACACTTTTAATTATTTTAAAGTACCCTAACTTATTGTTGATTATAGTCACATTGTGCTACCAAATATTGTTGATTCTATTTAATTATTTTACTATATTTTTGCCTCCATTAACCATCCCCACTTTATTCCCCACTCCCCACTAGCCTTCCCAGCCTCTGGCTACTCTCTGTCTCCATGAGATCAACTGCTATAATATTTACATCCCACTTTGAATGAGAACATGTGAGATTTGTCTTTCTGTGCTTGGCTTATTTCACTTAACATAATGTTTTCCAGATCCAACCGCGTTGTTGCAATTGATAAGGTTTCATTCTTTTTATGTCTATATAATATTCCACTGCTTATATGTACCACAATTTCTTTATCCAGTCATCCACTGATGGACACTTAGGTTTATTTCAAATCTTGGCTATTGTAAATAGTGCTGCAATAAACATGGGAGTGCAGATGTCTTTTCAATATATTGAATTCCCTTTTTTGGGGATATGTATCTAGCAGTGGGATTGCGGGGTCATATGGTAGTTTTTTTCTTTCCTGACCATGTATTTTAAAATAGACTGTCTTCAACTTCACTAATTCTTTCTTCTGCTTGATCCATTCTGCTGTTGAGAGATTCGATGCATTTCTCAGTTTGTCAATTGAATTTTTCAGCTCCAGAATTTCTCCCTGATTTATTTTATTTCAATCTCTTTGTGAAATTTCTCTGATAGGCTTCTGAATTCCTTCCCCATGTTATCTTTCATTGAGCTTCTTCAGAACAGCTATTTTAAATTTTTTGTCTTGAGGGTCACATATGTCCATCACTCTGGTATTGATCCCTAGTGTGTTATTTAGTCCATTCAGTGAGGTTATGTTTTCCTGGATATTCTTGATGCTTGTATACGTTCTTCGATGTCTAGGCATTTAAGAGTTAGGTATTTATTTTAATCTTTGTAGTATGGGCTTATTTGAACCCATCCTCCTTGAGAAGGGTTTCCATGTATTCAAAGGGAATTGAGCATTGTGATCTCTGTCTTTGGTCACTGCAGCTACATCAACGCTGAGGATGCCCCAGCCCAGTAATACTGTGACTCTGGCGGACTACTGGTGGTACCACCCTGCTGGACTTCGGTAAGAATTCCCAGAATTATCAAAGTCTCTGACTCTCTTCCCTCACTCTCTGTGCTGGGCTGCTGGAGTTGGGGAAGGAGCGATGTGGGCATTCCCTCAAGGCCACCACAGCTGGGACGGTGCCAGGTCACACCTGAAGCCAGCCTAGTCTAAAACATTAAGTTTTATTCTCAATTATTGAGAAAAATTTCCTTTGTTTGACCCTAAGGAGCCATGCTTTTGTCCATCACATGAGCCAAGTTTGGTAAATCTTGAGACTGTCTCAGTGCTCAGAAACTTTCAGCAAAAGAAAAAAGAGTTGAAGGAAACACAAATTCAAATGAAGAAGAAAGTAAAGCCAAAAAGTGTTCAGTAATTATAAAATAGCTTTTGATAAGATATGTAGAACAATCTATTAAGTCTAATAAAATATACGCCTTCACTCACATTTCATTTGGTTAAAGGCGTTTACACCTACAATGCCTTCATGTCCTTGTCCTCTTCCCCTCTATTTAACTCTCCTTATTCCTCCCACCAAGAATGACTCACTTCCTCATCCAGGTAGTAAGCGTTCTGTTCACACCTCTTTTGTAGCAGGCACTACTTACATTCTTTAGAAATATTTTGCCAAAGAGCTCCTCCAGCTAGAATTCAGAGTACAGGCAAAAACGCAACTGGTCTCTGTATCATGAGAGCCTACAGAATGGTTTCACACGTGAAAGGCCCTCAATAAATGCTTAGAAAATGCAACTGGTACAAAGAAAACTCAAAAGACATCCTAACTGGCCTTGTTATATGCTTTGAGGAAAACTTGTAATTTGATATAAAATTATTACATATAAGCTGGCTTATATTAATTTCAAAATGATCTACCACACTTTTATTAGATACTTCTCGCACCATAAAGTAAAACTGGTTAAATGCCCTGACCCAAGACACATTCGGAAAGTTAAGACTTCATTCCCTCAAACTATAGTCAAATCTAATTTCTCACTCTTGTTAGGCATGCATATTGGAGACCTGAGGTTTTAGTGGTCTCTGTATTTTATCAACAGCTTATATTTTGTAATGATAATTTGTTTCAGTTTCTTAATTTAACATCTAATTTAATATTAAACCCTTCTATGATATTTTTTCTTAACATTTCCTGTAGAAGTCTCTTGATTTCAATCATCTATCACAAGCCAACTCATGGAACAGAATATAATTGCTAGGGTGCAATAAATTTCCTGAATCTTTCTATATAACTGATTAAATCAAGGTAACATAATACAAGGTCTTGTTAAAGAACTAAAACTTTAAAAAGGAATACCATTAATAAGGTTTTCCATCTGGATGATGGATGTGATCTATCATACAGTTGAAAATACTAAATTCAGTTTTCTGTCGCAATGGTTGGTCTCTTCTTTCTCCTCAGGAAATATTACATGTTGAGCATCTGTCTCCCAACAGTGGTTCTGAATATTGAAAATATGCTGCTCAGATTTTTCTGTCTTCATTGAAATAGGACACTCATTTTGTACAGCGTAAAAGGTCAAAGTTTTAAGCAAAGTCATTGTGAATATGCAAAAGCAGAAAAGAACACAAAAATACCTGTTTTATTTATTATGATTGATTTAATTATAAATTAATCAATAAGTACTTAGTGCTTAGCATTTACACAGTTCTGGATGTTGCAAGAACAAAATATCATCTGCATTTGAAAAACTTACCACCTACTTTAGGAAGAGAAGTATTCTACTGGAAACAATTTATAAAACTTGTTCAAACCATATGTGATTGTATGTGTGGTTAAAATTTGAAATTGCTTCAAGCCAACTTCCCACATGTATATTAATTAGTTGCAGATATTAAATACAACCCCAAATCATGATTAATGTATATTATTCAATTGAAGATGGCACTTAAATATTATGCAGCTATTTTTAAAAAGGCAATGTTTTTAGACTTACAGACAACGTAGAAAAAAAAAATTATGTATTCTTTAACCATCTCTTCTTCTAAACATTCTCCACAGATTTTGACATTATTGCCCACTCTCCTCTTTTCTGACTCAGCTTCTTTGACTTG
The DNA here is from genome assembly GCA_963574885.1 of Lepilemur ruficaudatus. NCBI lineage: Eukaryota > Metazoa > Chordata > Mammalia > Primates > Lepilemuridae > Lepilemur > Lepilemur ruficaudatus. The sequence continues at coordinate 5,921 of CAUYRT010066756.1, read as the reverse complement.
CATCTGACCATTCTTCTTCTGCCTCCTTCCTACTCCTTTTTTATCTCCTCCCACCACCCCCAACACAACTTCTGGTCCCTGTTACCTGGGACTACAGTAGCCTTCAATCCTGGCTCACATTAGCAGTCTTTCTTGTCTCCAGCCCACATTTTATCCCCATAGTTAGTGTGCTCATGCTAAAGCATAGTAGCATTCACATAACTCCTCTGTTCATGAATGGTCAATAGCCTTCCTCTAATTACCAAATTAAGGTCAATCTCCATGTCGGCATTCAGGGCTACCCACATAACCCTAATCCTAGCCCATTTCCTGTGTGTCTGTACCTCCTACAACTCTCCCTCACTTACCCTTAGAGCCCATCTAGACCAGGCTCTGAGTTAAAAACATGAAGTGATTTGCTACTTTTATGCCTTTATCCTGCACATCTCTATGCATTAGATTCTCCCCATCTCAAATGTCATATTGAATACTCCTTTCTGTTCACTAACTAGCTATGAGTATCAGATAGATATTCATATGTGAGCACTCTCTTTCTAAAATGCAATAGTGCTTAATATCTCCTAGGGAATTGACTGCGTCTTTATTTCTATCATCCTATTTATGCATTTTTTTCCTCTTCACTAAGAGAATGGGAATCGTTCCTATTGCAACAACCAGAGTGAAAAAAAATCTCTTAACTCATGGGAGATAAGTAAGAATACTATGAAAGCTCTTGCCTCAGTAGTGGTAAAAAACTATCCCTACACTAATCATCACTCCAGTCCCACCTAAGAATACTTAAAAGCAAGATAGTAATTATTTCCATGTAACTTAATTGCATCACAGGGCAAGGTTCAAACATATTTATAGTAATACAAAGATATTCAGACATTCACAATGTCTGGAACCTCATAAAATTTATTAGGAAAGCAAAGAAGCAGAAAAAATACAACTCATAATAAAGGGGAAACTCCACCAAATGAAACAGATGCAGAAGTAATTCAGATAGAATTAGGTAGAAAAGGACATTAAAATAGTTATTATAATTGCATTCTGTATGTTCAAGAACTTTGAGGAAAAATTGACTATGTAAGTAGGTACATGAAAGATATGTTTTTAATAAGTCTCAAGTTGAACTTCTAAAAATATATATCTGAGATGAACATCATACTGGTTGGGATTAGCAACAGATTAGACACTGCCAAATAAAATATTAGTAATCTTGATGGCATAACAAGAGAAACTATCCAAAATGAAACTCAGAGGAAACCACTGGAAGGGAAAAAAATGGACAGAGCATCAAGAGAACTATGAGACAATATCTATCAGCCAAATATATGTATAAGTGGAGTCTCTGAAGGATAAAGAAGTAAAAAATATACTTGAAGAAATATAGCCTTTTGTTTCCAAATTTTAGGAAAACTATAAACTCAATGAACCCTAAGCACAAGAAATATAAAGAAAACTACACAAGGGAACAAACATCATAACCAAATTGCTTAAAGTCAGTGATACGAAGAAAATCTTCAAAAGAGTAAAAAACAAAAAACATATTAAATACAGAAGAGAAATATAAAGATGACAGCAGATTTCTTACAGCTTGAAGACTTGGGACAATTTAAAGTACTGAAAGAAAAGACTCTCAACCTATGATGTTTTTACACAGCAAAAATAACCTTAACAAAATATGAAATAGAGAATTTTCATACATACAAAATCTGAAACAATTAATCATCATCAGAACTGTACTACAAAAAAGCACTTAAATCAGAAAGGTAAATTAAAACCACAATAAGGTATCACCTTATCTCTGTCAGAATAGCTCTTACTAAAAAGCCCCAAAACAATAGATGCTGGTGTGGATTTACAGAGAAAGGAATGCTTATAAACTGTTTTTAGAACTGCAAATTAGTGCAACCTCTATAGAAAACAGTCTAGAGATTTCTCAAAGAAATAAAAGCACCATTTTGTTGGACCATTTGATCCAACAATCCAACTATTGAGTATCTATCCAAAGGAAAAGAAATCATTTTATCAAAAAGACACCTGCACTCGAACGTTTGGCAGCATAATTCACAATTGCAAAGATGTGAAATCAACCCAAGTGCCCATCAATTCATGAGTGGATTAACTAAATGTGGTATGTATATCTATATATACACATACACATACACACACACCATGGAGTACTAGTCAACCATAGAAAGGAGTGAGTTAATGTCTTTTGCAGCAATCTGGATAGAGCTAGAGATCATTATGCTAAGTGAACTATCTCAAGAATGGAAAAACAAACACACATGTACTCCCTAATAATTTGGAACTAATCAATCGACATACATGGGCACAGAAAGAAGTAAAAATTGTTGGAAATCAAGAAGGCGGAGATTCTCCGGGGGAGAAGTGGTGTAGTAAAAACCTACCTAACAGGTACAGTGAACAATATTCAGGTGAGGGGCACTTATAGCCCTGACTAAAGCATTCTAAAGCTATCCAGGTAATACAAACATTTGTACTCCCTTAATATTTTGAAATAAAAGACATAATTTATTAAAATTTAAAAAAGAAACCCAATAGACAAAAGGAAATGAAGGACACAAGAAACAGTACCTATAAGAATATGAGTAATTTTTCTTTTAATTATTAATATCTAAAAAATAAAATAGACCATTTAAAGCAAAAAATAATTTTGTACTGTAGAACATAAAGCACAGAAGTAAAATGAGAGAAACAGCACGAAGGCTAAGAGAAAGGAAACAGAAGTATGCTGTTTGTAAGGTTCTTACTTTACACATGAGGTAGTATAATATCACTTGCAGCTAAACTGTGATAACTCTCTATACATAAACCCTGAGGTTTAAAGATGTGAACGTAATATATAGAAAGGAAGAAACAATTAGCCAACAAAAGAGATAAAATGGAATACCAACAGAAGGCATAAAGAGATGACAAATTAAGTAAAAGAAGAGAACGGGCAACTAGAAAACAAAAAGCAAGATAACCATGCCATTATTTATATTAAATGTCATACTCTGATAACTTCGATTAAAAGGCAGAGGTTGGCAGAATGGGTGAAAAAACAAGAACATACATTGCTTATAACAAACACAGTTTCAATATAAAGACACAAAAAGCTTAGAACCAAAAGAATGCAAAAACGTAAGCCAGAGTTTACAAAAAGAAAGCTAGAGTGCCCCTATTAACACCAAAGTAGATTTCATATTAAAGAATATTACCAGGGATAAATAAAATTATTCCACACTGATAAACAGGTTAGTTTATCAAGAGGAGTTAGTGATCTTAAGCAATTATGCACCTAACAACAAGGTTTTTTAAACCATGAAGCAAACACTGATAATTCAAGGAAGAAAGATCTAAATCTACAATAATATTGGAGATTTCAACACACCTCTCCCAATAATTTACAGAATAGGTAGACAGAAAATCAGTAGAGATACAGAAGATTTGAACAAAGCTGCTCACGAATTTGATCTAATTGATATTTATAGCATTCTATCAAACACAGCTGAAAACATATTCTTTCTAACTGCAGTGGAACAATTACCCAGACAGACCATTTTCTGGGCCATACATGAAGACCCAACTTTAAAAGGATTCATGTCCTATGAAGTATGTCCTCAGACTGCAATGGAGTAAAATTAGAATAAATAACTGGAAGAGACTAGAAAATTTCCCAAAATGTGGAAAACAAAAAACATGTTTCTAAATAATTCACCGAACAAAAAAAAAAATCATAATGGAAAATAGAAATTATTTTTTAGTAAATGAAAATACATCATATCAAAATGTGTAGGATACAGCAAAGCAGTACTTAGAAGGGAATTTATAACACCAAATGCTAATATTAAAGAAGAAGAAAGGTCTGAAAACCATAACCCAAGCTTCTACCTTGACACACTAGGAAAACAAGAGCCAATTTAACCCGAAGTAAGAAGAGGAATAATAAAGACCAGAAGAGAAATAATGAAATAAAAAACAGAAAAATCATACCAAAAACAATCAATAAACTTGAAAGCTAGTTCTTAGAGATCAATAAACTTGATGTACTTCTAGCTGGACTGATCAAGGAAAAAGAAGAGGATACAAAGTTTTCTAGTATCACACATGAGATAGGTGGTGTGACTTCTGATTCTGCAGATATTAGAGATAAACAAGGAAACATTATGAACAACTTTATGCCAATAAATTAAAAAACTTAGATGAACTGAACAAACTCCTTGAAATACATTAACTAACAAAGCTCATTCAAGAAAAAGGTGATAAGAAAAACTTTATATCAATGAAAGAAATTTTGAATTTGCAGTTAAAAATCTTGCCCCAAAGAAAACTCCAGGCCCAGATGGCTCCGTGTTTTACCAAATATATAAGGAAGAAATAATACCAATGCTACACAAACTCTTCCAGAACACTAAAGAAAAGGTACTATGTTCCAACTCATTCTATGATGCTAGTATTACTCTGATTTCAAACCAATTAAAAACATTATACAAAAACAAAAATATGGACAAATATCTCTCATGAACTGTTAGAAAAATTCTTAACAAAATTTTAGTAAATTGAATCCAATGATATATAAAGGAAGATTATGCATCATGACCACGTGAGGTTTATCCCAGAAATGTCAAATTGGTTTAACAGTTTAAAATCGATGTAATTTACATATAACAGAATAAACAAGAACAAAATAACATAGTGCCATCCTAATGGGTGCCAAATAAATCATTTAACAAATCCAACATGCATTCCTGTTAGAAACTTTCAGCAACCTAAATTTAGAAAAAAAATTTATCATCCTGATAGAGGATGTACAAAACAACTACAAATAAACTCATATTTAATGGGGGAAGAAAACCTAAATGTTTTCCAAATAAGACCAGGAAAAAGGCTCTCATTTCTTGTATACAACCTTGTATTGGAGGTTCCAGTCAAGGCAAAAAGTAAGAAAAAATAATAAAATACACCCAACTGGAAAGGAAGAAGTAAAACTGCTTTTATTCACGTAAAACATGATCATCTCTACAGAAAAACCTATAGAATATAAAAATACTACTCAAAGCTCTTTTCTACTATTAGTATTCTACTTTTCTGCATAGTAACAACAAACAAATGGTAATTTAATTTTAAAAATAACATACAATACAAAGTCTGATCTACTTAGGAACAAGACCTATACAATGAAAACATTGTAAAACATTGCTGAAAGAAATTTTTAGACAGTCCTAAATAAAAGGATAAGTGTGCCTTTTACAAGTATCTGAAAATTCAGTGTTGGTAAGATATCAATTCACTTCAAATAAATCTACAGATTTCATGCAATCTCAATAAAAATCTCAAAAGGCAGAATTTTTTTCTAGAAATTAACAAGTAAATTCTAAATTTCATATGGAAATTCAAAGAACCCAAACTAGCCAAAATAACTTTGACAAAGAAGAAACAAAGTCGGAGAACTTCTGCTACTTTGCTTCAAGTTTTATTATAAAATTATAGTTATCAAGAAAATGTGGTATTAGTATAAAGATAGAAGAATAGATCAATAGAACAGGACAGAAAGTCCAGAAATAAACAAATACAAATCAATGGATTTTTGACAAAAGTGTGAAAGTAATTCAGTGGAGCATGGATAATATTTTCAACAAATGAAGTATGTCCAAGCAAAAAGAATATACTCTGATCAATGCCTTGTGCTTCATATAAAATTTAATTTACCATGGAACACAGACCTAAATATAAAATCTAAAACTATAAACTTTCTAGAAGATGACCTAGGAGCAAGGCTTTGAGAATTTGAATTAGTATTTTTTTTCTTATTTTTTTAAATTTCAGAATATTATGTGGGTACAAACATGATTCACACAAGAAAAACTTTAAAAATTGGCCTTTATCAAAATTAAAACCTTCTGCTCTTTGAAAGACACTGTTTAGGG
>CAUYRT010066755.1:0-51069 GCA_963574885.1 Lepilemur ruficaudatus | reverse complement strand
GCCGGGCATGGTGGCGCATGCCTGTAGTCCCAGCTACTCGGGAGGCTGAGGCAGAAGGATCGCTTCAGCCCAGGAGTTTGAGGTTGCTGTGAGCTAGGCTGACGCCACGGCACTATAGCCTGGGCAACAAAGTGAGACTCTGTCTCAAAAAAAAAAAAAAAAAAAAAAGATTTCTCTTTGATTGGGAGCTTACATTTAGATAAATGCTAGAATCAATCACTCTTGTAAAGGATACATAAGAATTCTCCCTTCCATTTTCTGACTTTTCTTAATCCATGTTCCACTAACTGTCCACCACCTACAGAGTAAATCCAGGAACTCTTAGATCTAAAAGAGATAAACACTTCACTGCCTCTATTGCTGCAGTGCGTGTCTTCTAAATCTGTCTTTGATTAGGATCCTTTTCCTTTTTAGCACTCTTTTTGGTTTGAGAATCTTGAACTATATTATCTTAACATTTCACTTATTTGACTTGTCACTACACAGTTCTGGTAGCCCAGGTTTGAGTTCTTTTTCATTAAAATTCTATACAATTACATTCTACATATCTTCTTTGATATATATTTCTATAAAAACATATTTTTAAATATCATATTATGATTCTTCAAGGGAAAATTAGAGGTCTTGGCAATCACCAACCAGTTCTCTTGTTTTCACACAGAGGATTTTTCCATAGAAGTTCACCAGCACCATTCTCAACAAAGACATTTATCTTAAAGTATACTGGTGATAACTGTGTTACCCCAGATTTGGGAAAAAAATAAAAATAATCCAAACAAATATAATTTTTTCCCAGTAAAGTCAACAATCTGATACAAAGCTATGGCGATATTCTAGCTTAATTCTAGGGAAATTTTGGTTTGTCTCATTGAGAAACCTTAAAAAAAAAAGTCTTTCAAAGATCTAAATCTCAAAATAAGATATTATTTTATGACCAACTCATTAGAAGAAAACAAAGTATTAGGAAGGTAAAAATTTCATCACTTCAAGCCTTTTCCTCCCAATTTTACTTAAGAATTTCCCAGCAATTATTTACTATATAGACAAGGGGGAAAGCACAGTTAGCCCTAGCAGACAAGAAGGTAAGTTATCTTTCCAAAGTAGTGACAAAAAAGTCTCTGATAAACTCAAAGAGGGCAACAGGAAGTAACTGTTGGGTATCCTTTTTTCCTCTTTTACTGGCCATTTTGACAACAAGGACCCCATAGTTTTGTCCACCTTCTTGATTAAAGGGCGGTTCAAAGGATACAGTCAAAATGATGCATCCTTTAGATATGAATTTCCTAATTAAAACAGGATTAAAAACAGTAAGTGGCTGTCTGGACTACAGACCTTATTCGGGGCACCTACACAGCTCCGGAAACCCCTGGCCCTGGTGCTAGCCAGGCAGCGTTATATAGTGCCTACGGTACTCTGGATTCCAGATCATTCGGGTTTGAATCCCACTGTCAGTGCCTGCTCTGTGACCTTGGACAATCTGCTTAACCTCTGTGAGTGTTAGCTGCCTTATCTGTAAAACCAGGATAAAAGCAGTGATTGTCTCATGGGATTAAAGGAGTTAACCTTAGTAAAGCACTTAGTACCAGCTGTGGTTTATGAACAAACGTTCAACATCCCTAACTACCAGGGAAATGCAAACTAAGACCACAAGGAGCTATCACGACACACCTGTTGGAATGGCTACTATCAAAAAGGAAAAGTAACGAGCCTTGGGGAGGATGTGGAGAAAAGTAACCCTTGTACCCTGTCGGTGGGAATGTAAATTAGTGCAGTCGTTACAGGAAACAGTACGGCGTTTCCTCAAAACACTAAAGCTAGAATTACTGTATGATCTATAACAATCCCATTTCTGGGCAAATATCCAAAGGAACTGAAATCGGCACGTCAAAAAGGTTTCCGCACGCCCGCGTTCACTGCGGCACTAGTCACGATATAGGCAGGAGTCGGAACCGACCCAGTGTCCCTCAACCGATGAATAAAGAAAACTCTGTCACTTGTGCAACGTGGATGGGACTGGAGCTTTTGTGTGTCAGCCTGACTAGATCGCTGGATGCCCAGGTGTCTGGTTAAACGTTATTCCCGAGTGTGTCTGTGACGGTGAGGAATAATAAGCAGGTTACCCTCAGGCGGCGCCCGGAAGCGCCGCGCGGACCGACCCCGCCCAGCCGCGCAGTGGGCGGGGCGTGGGCGGAGCCTTCCTCACCCCGACGCCCGCGGCGGCGCAGGCGTGCGCGTCGGCGGCTCTTGAACCCGGAAGCAGTCGGCGGCTCCCGGAAGCGGCTGCGGAGCGCGGGGTTTGGCGGGCGCTGCGGCTGCAGAATGGTCGGCGGCGGGAAGCGCAGGTCCGGCGGGGAGGGACAGCAGGTACTGCCGGCGAGGCTGCGCGGGCTCCGTGGGGCGCTTTGGGTGGCAGCCGGGTACGCAGGGGCGGCACGGTTTCTTCTCCCAGCGCCGACTGAGCGCCTGCAGTGTGCCGGGGGGCTGCGGTCCGCGCCGGGTCCCGCGCGGGGCTGCTGTTGCGCGTTGTGCCCGGCGTCGGACCGGGACCCCGGCGCCTCTGCCTGCTGCCGACTGCTGTTGGCGCGGGTCCTGGGGGGCAGACTAAGCCGGCCCCGGGTTCACTGACTCGTCCGGCCGGATTGGGTGGACAGCGATGGCGTGCGGGACATCGTGCGGGCGCCCCTGCTCCGCGTGGAGCCGCCGCCGGGAGAGGCGGGCGCCGCGAGTGGGCGTCTTACTGTAGCGTTTTTGTTTGGGATGTGTAGGAAGTGCTGTGGAAACGCCGGGGGACCTAACAAGTCCTGGGGGATGTTAAGGCGGACTTAAGGCAGCTCACGTTTGGGAATGGTTACTGAAGGCAGAGGAGGAAAACGAGAGATCCCCAGACGCGAAAGTGAAGGGGATTTGGGGGCACAGTGGAGCCTTCGGCCGAGCTGGAGCCTGGGAGATGGGGAAGTAGGAGGGACCGGATCGCAGCGGCACTGACGAGGGAGGGTGACACCAAGTGTGTGCTTTCTCTCATACTGTCATACGATTTCAGAAGCTCCGTAACCACTGCTGTAGCAATAAGGGGAATCGGGCAGGAAAGAAGTTATAATATTGTGATAACTGAAGTTTTAGAAAAACTGCTCCGGCTGTGTTATAAATTGGACAGGGTGAGATAGTGTTAGAGGACTTCAGTACTGTTAGAGGGCCGTGGTGATAGGCATTCTTCATATTGGGTCACGCAGGAACGCCAGGGTAAAGGATGAGTGTAGCCTCTGAAGGGGACAGCTGCCCTAGATTCTAGTTGTCAAGGATTTGGAGATGCTGACCCAGCATGTGGGTTAAGGCACAGCTGAAAAAAATCCTCGTCTGTGTTTGAAGGCGCAGTGAAGAGCGGCTTTGGTGGAGTGTTAGGCGTAGTTAGAAATACAACACCAACAATGAAGAGGAGTCTGTAAACACTGTTATAACCGACTACAACAGGCAACGTTTGTATGTTATGTGCTAGGACTGTTCTGTGTATTTTTACATATAATAACTTGTTCCTCGGAACAATTCGTTATGATATAGGTACTACATATGTCTCTTTCATAGGTGAGAAAACAAGGCACAGAGAGGTTAAGTAACTCATCCAAGGTGTCAGCTAGAAATGAGAGTCAGGAGTCAGCCCAAGCAACCTGATCAGTATGCAGCAGAACTGCCTTTCAGCAAGGCAGGTTAAGGCCTTTCCAACATCTAAATTTGGAGCCAGTCTTTGAAAGTCTTACCAAAGACAGTTATAAAACCAGAAGATAGGATAGGTTAGAATTTGATATGTTCCTGCTGCTCTGTATTTGGAGGTGGTTGAGGATCTGTGCCTTGGAGTCAGATTTAAACCTGGGTTTAAGTCCTTTTTCTTCCACTTCCTCCTAGTAAGGGAATAAGGGAAGGTAAGCTCAGTTTTTTCATCTGTAAAGTGAGGATAATTGCATCTAGCTCATAAGGTAGTTGAGCATTAAATGAGTTAATCCACAGAAAGTGCTTAGAACCGTGGCATGGCGCATAGTGCTAAGTATTACTTGTTTTTACTGTTATCTTTATTATTACTGTTGTTTGCTATCAACATTGACTTAGGGATCCATACAGCCTTTTTGTTCAATTTAATTTTTTTATGGCCTGAGGCGAATAATCTTTGGCATAATAAACTTTGATCATTGGTCAATTCATGGATCTTTTTTACCTTATTTAAGGTAAGTAGTAATAACAAACACCTGTGAACCCATTGCCAACCCAAGATCTGAAACCCTGACGACAGCTCTGCATCAGCGTATGTACCCCTCCCCGTCAGTTCCGCCCCACTTCTTCCTGTCACCCACGCTCATTCAGTGTCAACTACCAATCAGAATTTTGTGTTTACTTGTTGTTGAACTTCATAAAAGGCTATCATGCTGCACATAATTTTTGAGGACTTTTTTGTTCATTAAATATATTAAGATTGGTCCATATTGTATAGCCGTATAGTTGTCCCTTGGCGTATGAAGGGGATTGGTTCCGGGACGCCCTCCCGTCCCCTGCATATACCAAACTCTGTGCATATTCAAGTCCTGAGGTTGGCCCTGTGGCACCAAGTGTAATATTCTATTGTTTGAAAGCCTTTCTTAATGAAAAGGAAATAGACCTGATCCTTGAACAATATGGGTTTGACCTTCAATGAGGGTCCACTTATATGTGGATTTGTTTTCAACCAAACTCAAAGGGAAAATGCAGTATTCTCAGATGTGAAATCTGCATATAGGGAGGGCCAACTTTTCCTGTACTTGTGTTCGCCTGCCAACAGTAATTTCATTTGTTCTGTTTTTGCTGTTGGAATCAGTGCCATCGTGAGTGTTCTTGTATGTGTCATCTGATTCATAAATACATTCTGTAGACTCTGATACCTAACACCAATAAACTTGAACCTATTGGGAAAATGGAAGAATATAAATATGAGAAACATCTGAGTCAGAATTTCTCAACTTTAGTGCTGTTGACATTGGGGCCAGCTGAGTCTTCGTTGAGAGGATCTGTTCTGTGCATTGTAGGATGTCGAGCAGCATCCTTGCCTCTTACCCCACTAGACACCACTAATACCCCACAGCCCCAGTCTGTGACAAACAAAGATCTCCAGATAATCCCAAATGTCCCCTGGGGGTCAAAATCACCCACAGTTGAGAACCTCTGGTCTAAATAGAAAGGAAGAATCAGAAGGAAAGAAAGTAATCCAAAAAGAAAGGATCTAGTTTCCTAGAAAGAAACACAGATTGCTACTTAGAAAACTAAAGACAAGTAACCTCCAGCTAAGCACAGTATCTTTACAGGAAGTTATCAAATATCTAATAGGCATTGTAAAACTTAGCACACTTGTATAATGAAACTGTATTGCAGAGGTGCTGGAGATGAGTATTATAACCTAAACTTGGCATTAAAGGCTTTTCTGAACTGGATTTTTGGCCTGGAGTTTAGTGCTGTTCTGCTAACGTCCTTAGGGACGGTTGATACTCAGCATTGTCACTGACCTTTCCTCTTATTTGGAATATCAAAAGGGAGGTATGTGTTTTAAAGTTGAAGGCTGAGTCATGATTGTAGTGAACTGCCCAGACACAACTCTGGGTGGACTTTGCTGAAGAAACAACTTTTTAACTGGTAAATCCGTTAAATCAAGTTCTTTCTGACAATTTGCTTCCGGTGTGATCAATGAATTTAAACAAAAGGCACGATGACATCTTATTAAGTAAGAGGGCAAACCCTGCCTTTATTCCTCTTTTCTTGCTCTTCACTGTTTCTTCTTTACTTGTTTTTTATTTCTTTTAGAGAAGTGTATTTAAAGATGGGTGGGTCCCACTTAACCACCATATAAACTGTTCTTTTTTCTTTGCCCAAAAGAACTCCCAGATTTTACTCGAAACACCACTTAGAGAGTCGTAAAGAAAACGCATGTATCCCATGGAGTCTGGTGAGCAAGAATGAGCAGTGTTGTAGGCAAGGAAGGTTACTGAAGAGACTACAGTTAACTGGGAGAACTAAGCTGTGTTTGCCGATTTCCAGTGTGAACAGACAGTTGACGTGAAGAAGAGTAAATCCTGTGAAGCCGACGTCTCCAGTGAGCTTCGGAAAGAAGTAGAACATCGTTATAAGCTCTCTTTCCCTGAAGACTTCTATCACTTCTGGAAGTTCTGTGAAGAGCTTGATCTGGAAAAGCCCGCTGGTGAGTTGCTCCAGAACGATTCTGTAGGTGGAAAAGGAAGCTCCCCCGGAAACTGCACCGGGGATGCAAACAGCTCATGAAAAAGGAACGTTTTGGAAGATGCATCTAACAAGAGACATATACATTGATGGTGTACTGTGCCGTTTACCTTTGTCGCCTATCGGCAGAGGTTAGTAATTTCACGGCGTTCTCTGGGAGCGGGGAGGAAAGCCAGCGCTGCCCTACGTTGCCGGAGTTTCCGTGCGATCAGCAGTTCTGCTTCTGGGAACTTAGGGAGCAGATGAAGTAAGAATTTTATTCAAGGATATTTATTGGAACAAAAAAAGGATATGGCCTAAATGCCATTGATAACACATATTCAGTAGCTATTCCTACTTTTAAAAGACTGAGACAGATTTTTAGGAAATGACAAAGTATGATGCCTGAAATACATTAAGTGAAAAGAATGTATAGAGCATGCTACCCTTAGTCTTTAAAAACAAAAGGTCAGGGGGGTGCACACATCCCTATATACTTTTCATGTGGTTACTCTCCCTGAAAAGATACACAAGAAACTGATGATGGGTTGCGTGAAGTTACTTTTCACTGTATACCCTTTTGTACGGTTTAAATTTTTTTTTTATTTTTTTGAGACAGAGTCTTACTGTGTTGCCCGGGCTAGAGTGCCATGGCGTCAGCCTGGCTCATAGCAACCTCAAACTCCTGGGCTCAAGCGATCCTTCTGCCTCAGCCTCCCGAGTAGCTGGGACTACAGGCATGTGCCACCATGCCCGGCTAATTTTTTCTATATATATTTAGTTGGCCAATTAATTTCTTTCTATTATTAGTACAGACGGGGTCTCGCTCTTGCTCAGGCTGGTTTTGAACTCCTGACCTTGAGCAATCCGCCCACCTCGGCCTCCCAGAGTGCTAGGATTACAGGCGTGAGCCACCGCGCCCGGCCTCTGAAACATTATTTTTGCCAAACAAATTCATCTTTGTTGTGTTATCTATTTGTCATGTAAATCTCTATGTCATATTTAGTTAGATTCTTCAAGAAAATTGAAAACAAGGTAGGTGCCCTTTGCTATAGACACATAAACTCAAGCTAAACCCTGTTGTCCATATTGTCATATTGCTCCTTTGCAGTGCTGATTCACGGAGGCAGAGAGATGTGGTCCAAAGAGAGCAGGAAAGAGTTGGGAGTCTGGATGCTAATCCTGGCTCTGCGGCAGACTTCTTCTGTCTGTGACATTGAGGAAGGCAGACAACCTCTTTGGGCTTCAGATATTTCATTTGTAAAATGAGGAAAGCTAGCTCTAAAATTTTTTAATATCCAAATTACATAGTTTTTAGACACAGTGTAAGTAAGTGAGAAACTACCAGTGATTCCTAAAGATATGATAAAATGTTTTTTTCAGACCACAAATATACATATATTAATATGCAGCTAGAACAATTTGTAAGAGGAGTAAAAATAATTGGAAATCAGATTATTTCAGGACTGCTTTGTAATAAAGCAAATTTCAAGCACGATAAGGTAATATTTGTGCAGTTTACATATTTGCACCATATTGTAAGGTCACTCTTGTCCTAAATTGATGCAATTCATCTGTTTTACAGCTGAAGTTAATTCTGTCCCTTTGTGCTTGGCCAGTCATTTCTCTCCTAAGCAGTACAATACGCAAGTGAACACTGACCAAAGCTTTTCTTAAACCATGTAAGCATGTGCCTATGTCCCTGTCCCTATTTCTTCAGCAACTTTCACTCTACAACAAAAGGCACATCCAGTTGTGTGGTGCACCAGTTTTCAGTCATTCTTGTCCCCATTTGTACTTGTAACCGGTTATCTGGAGAACTGTAATTCACCTGAGATAACCCTCATTTTATAACAAGACCAGTGGTTTCTTTGTCCAAAAACAGCCCAAAAAGTAAATTCTGCAAATGTCCAATAGATAGGAAGAGATGTGGAAATGAATTTTCAGACCTATACAGGTAAAATATGCCCTTTTCAAAGAAGCAAAGAGGTAGAATAGTCTATTTTATACAATGTAATAAGTTCCTCAACACAGAAATTATATTTTAAAAACAGAATAAAAAATTTTTGATACTCAGGCTTTCCTGGGTGTCTCAGAAGTCTTATTTCTATAGAAAATGGTGTACACTGGCGATATTTCAGTGCTGTTCGTGCTGCAGATAATATTCTTTATTAAAAATAGTGCTTTAGATGGAGTTGTCCCTAGAGGCACATGGACTGGGTGGGATTTCCCCTAGGGGTGAAGAGAGCCCTGCCTTGGTTACAATTATACTGTGCACTTCCCCTCCCACACCACGTTTCTATCCAGGATAAAGTAGATGTCAAAGGAATCTTCTGAGAGGGAAGGAAGTCACAAAAGGCCAATGTGGGGATAGAAGGAGATTACAACTTTGTTTTGGAGGAAAGGGCTCCCTTGGAGGTTTTTTCCCCAGCAGCTAGTGACAGCTGCCTCCCCCTTTCACTTACGCTAGAGCTGCTGATGATAGGAGTAGCTAGGACCCCTGAAGTTTGAAGTTCAGATTTTGCCTAACCTGCTATGCCCTGGGAATAGTTCTAGTCACAGTTTTGAATATTTCACAAGCATCACTGCTAGTAATGTGACTAGAACATAGCTAACATTTGAGTGCTTACTGATAACCAGGAACTGAGCTAGCGGGTTACATATATTAGTACTTTGAATTGTCACAAGAAGCTTGTGAGGTAAATGTCATTATTATCCCTATCTCAGGAAAAGTTGTCCAAGATACCACAATTAGGGAATGCTAGAGCTAAAACCAATCCATTGTCTTAGCCACAACTCTTTCTTTCCCTCTTTCCTAGAATGTCCTGTCCTGGAATGTGAACTGACTAAGACTAGCTGACTGAACTGAATCTGTGAAATTTGGGGGTTAAAAATTTACTGAGGGGTTAAAATATATAGGGGTTAAATTTATAGTGAAGAACTATACTCATGTCAGTAAGTGTCATCTCAATCTTCATGACTTCAGGGTTGTTTTTTGAGAAGGAACATTAATCCAATATCAAATTAAGGTGAATACTCCTTTTTATCTCTTTGTTTATTAACACAATGGTTCTCTACTAGCAGTGGTCTTACCTCTCCCTGGAAGGATTTGAAAATCTTAGCGGGTGAGGGGAGCTTGTCTGGGGGAACAGAGACAGAGATGGTAAGTGTTATGGGAAGCACTGGGCATGGACAGTCTCTCATAATGAAGAACCCTTGAACCTCAAATGCGAACATTTTTCCCTTTCAGAAACTCTGAACTGCTTATCCACAGAAGGCACGTAAAGAATTTCTTCCACAAGAAATTGAAGGTATACTTTGCCCAGTTAGGGTGCATAAGCCGTTTGTAAAATTCCATTCTGGTTCAATCCCAACAGGAATTCTTTTTACATTCATTGCTCTTTTTTTTTTTTTTTTTTTTTTGCCAAGTTTAAATACAATGGAACCGTTCACTTAATTTCACTATTTTGGAGCAAATCTATGGCAATTACTCTTTGGTGACTGGGAGGTAGGAAGGAGGGAGATCACATTAAAAAAACAGTTTGTTCTGTTCCTGGCAGGAGCTATCCGCCATCCAAAAAAGATTCATAGAGTACAGATGTCCCAAGACTAAACTGTTTGTATGTATCGGTCCAAGAGTTTGGTAAATGTGTCTCTTAGAACTCACAGTGATTGCTTTGTTCATTATAACTTTTATTCAACTGATGTGAGTGGATTGAAATTTATCACACTCCACAGATATGCAATATTAGTTTAGATAATTTATTTGTTAAAAATAATGTTGACTTATCTTCATGATAAAAATCTTTAATATTAATATTTAATCTGATACAGACGCATTGTTTGCCTCTGGATGATATAAATTGTGAGATGTATTTTAAAGTTTCAATGTGATTCAATATGAACAGGTTACATGGTCCAAAGTGGTGGGATGCTCCAGTAATAGTTGTAGGTAACATTTATTACCATTTAGTCTTTCACAGCAACCTTATGAGGTAGATACTATCATTATTCCTATTTTATATAACAACCCTGAGATTATGATAGTGAGAAAAGTCATATTTCTTGACTGCTTTCTCAATATCAGTGGGAAATTATAGATCATATTATAAACATGTCTCTATAGCCTTCTCTGCTAAATTAAATATCTAGAATTACAAATACTGTAATATCTTCTCAAATATTGTATTCTAATCGAATCTACATCACATTTGAGTGATGATTTGTATTATTTAGGCAATTTTTAAAGGTCAAACCAACATGTACTCATCTAATAGAAGAATAAAATAGTTAACAGTTGCTACTTGATAGCACTCTTTTTGATATCGTCCACTACTGACTATGTAAAAGACAATGTGATTAGCAACTGTCCAGAAATCTAGCCAATTATCTGAGAAGAAAGGATGGCCATATCACCTTGTGTTAATTATATTGCATTGTATGCCCAACACATCTTGGTCCAAAAAAGTAATGTAACATTTTAATTAAATTGGCTATCAAAATAATTTTAAAAGAATGTAAATGCAATTAAAAATAAACAATATCTTGACCAAACAGAGCAGAATATTAAAAAGGAAAAAATAAAAGCCACCAAATGTTCTATGCCAAGATGCACATGTCCATGGGATTCACCTATATGGATCTTGCAAATCAAGTGACTTATCTTTCATTCTGTTTTGTACCATTGGATCACATTTTTTAAAAAGTGTTCTAGGGTAACAAATACAGTCATTATGCTTTTGTGCTTATGGTAATATATATGAACACTCCAGGGAATTCTTATATCAAAAGTTTTTCAAATTGAAAAAATTCAACAAAGCCACCGTAATTAACACCTCTTTCTGCCTTTCAGATTTTATCTTAAAAACACAAGTTTTTCAAATAATGCCAGTAGAATTAAGCGTCATTTAAAACCACATATTTTTTCTATTTCTCAATCATTGAAGCCACATTCTTGTAAATCACAAATGCTGTTATTTTGCTAATTTTGAATGAACACGTTTGGTATCAGAATACAGTTAATCCATACACATCTAAACATGCCTCATGCATCCATTTCCTATGTTGCATTATGTGAAAAATGCCCAGTGCTGACATAAGAACTGTAGAAGCCATGGAGCTTTAGACTATGTTAGTATATAATGCAAATATATTTTTTATATGCATATACAGAATAACAAGGATAGGTATGCTTCAGAGGTTTTGGCGAAGTTTAGATAGCATAGAATTTTGTAATACAGGCTTATACCATTCTTATTTTTTAAGCATGGGAAAATGGCTATGTCCTGACCTTCATACACCATGTCCTCTGTGTCTTCAGTAGCATGTGAAAAACTACTGCTACGTCTGGTTCATCACAAGTGTAATCATCAGTTCAAGTTAGAATGAGAGCTCAATCTCTACCCTCTTTTGTGCAGTTTTCATAACCAGAGAGTTGCTTTTTGTAAAAAAAAAAAAAAAAAAAAAAAAAAAAGTGTCTTGTATGCACCAGAAGGTAAACCCTGCAATCATTTGAAAACATCTACAAAAGTCATGATTTCAATTTTAAAACATGTAGCTAAAACTATTGCATGAGAGAAAAAGGAGGGGCAATTCTCACTGGGTGATACATAATTCCAACAGCATTGTTTCCTTTATTTTTATCTAATTTTTTTATGTGTTTCCAATTCAGTTTGCCATATGCTTCTTAGAAATATCTCACAGCTTCTAGCATACTGCTAGGTGCAATATAGGTCCTTAATATTTATCTTAAGTTAGGCTTAACTGAATCTTCTGCCTTACACCATGATAGGGAGATGAGGAAAATGAAAATACTTTTAAAAGTACTTTTTAAAACAGTTTCTTTTTTAAAAATCTGAAAATGGTGCTTTTCCCTGTGCTAGTAGATAGAATTATGATGGGATCGTTTTCCTCATTGTGAGCTGGGGGCCTTTCTAGACAATAAAAATTGCACATTTCCTTTCACACAGTGCCTGAGGTAAACATCATTCCTGTGGCTTGCATGTCTTGTATCTTGACAGGACTCAAATACAGCTCTTCTGAGCACAGAATAAAAGCTTTCTTTTGTTTGAAAAGTGAGCTTTTTTCTGTCTCTTTTTGACTAATATCTGCTCACTCTAAAACCATATCCCCTGTTCCTCATCAGTGCCCCCTGCCCGACTTGGGATCTTCTTCATTTTGTCAGATTGGATCTTTTAAGTAAGCTACCTTGTTGCCTAGATTCCTAAAGATACACCTTTTAGTGAATTCATGGGCAAGAGGGTTCTGTACCTTCAGTAAACGATAACTGTAGCAATACATGTATATACAGCACTTATTTGTAGTTGGATACAGCATTTATTTACTTTTTAAAGTACCTTCAAATATGCTTCCTCATTTTATTCTAACTATCCTGTAGGTTTGGCAAAGCCAGCGTTGTTATCCCACAAGGAATTTCTGAAAATTATGGTACTGAAAAAACCAAAGGCTTGTAGGAGCTTTCCCTGTTACCTTTGATGATTTGGGTCATCAATGGATTCGATTCCCAACCCAGGACTCTCTCCACTGCTTTCCATATAATAGTTGGGGATGGGGGATTGGATGCAATTAATAGATTTTGATCATGGTACTGGTTTGCATTTCTTCCCAGTGATGGCATATAAGAGGTGTATTTCTGTGAGGCTTGCTTTTATTTTTCTGAAATGGAAATACCTCATTATCTAAAATGACATCTGTTAAATGCCCATCGTCAACCTGATAAGATTTCAGTACAGTATATCAAAGAATTTGTTCTCTAAAGACTCTATGATATCTGGATGACAGAAACACAAAACAATTTCGTGAGCAATATCCTATATATTTTGTAAGTACACAAATTGTCTTAGTCCATTTTGTGTTGCTATAACATCATACCACAGATGGTAATTTATAAAGAAATTTCTTTTTTTTATTTCAGCATATTACAGGAGTGCAAATGTTATAGTTTGAGGATATAAATAGTGTCTGCTCTCATTTATTTGAAAATAATGTCATGGATTTTGGAGATGAATGCTTTTGCTGCACATGAATTGATACACTTTATGTTATTTGCTTCCAAATAGTTTAAAACAATTTTCAGTGCCCTTATTTCTGAAATTGATTTTAAAGTAAAACAGTAAGTATGAACTTAGAAATTATTGGCTTTACATGTTTTCTTTATGCCTAAAAAGATAAACAATTTTCAATGCCCTTATTTCTGAAATTGATTTTAAAGTAAAACAGTAAGTATGAACTTAGAAATTATTGGCTTTACATGTTTTCTTTATGCCTAAAAAGATACTTTATTAGGAGTCTCAATAGGGGGTAGGAAATCCTCTAAAACTGATTTATGTGAATAACTGTACAACTTGGTAAATTTACTAATAACCATTTAACTGTACACTTAAAATGGAGTAAAGACATGATAGGCAAATTATACTTCAATAAAGAAAAAAAAATTACCTATCAGGTACAGTGCATACTATTCAGATGGCAGCTACACTAAAAGCCCTGACTTCACCACAATACAATTCATCTAAATTCCAAAACAAAGAAAACACCTGTATCCCCTAAATCTATTGAAATAAAAATAAATTTTTAAAAACCTGAAAAAAAAAGATATTCATCAAGTTATATATCCCTGACTTTGCAACATTTACTAAGTGCCATTTGAAATGGAACCAGTTACTTATGAAGAAATTTGCCATGAGCATTACTGTTGTTACCATCTCAAATCTTGACTGCAGAGTTGACTCTCTTCCCACAAGACTACTCCACCAAGAAATGTGGAAGAGAGGGAAGCACATCAAGTTGAGTAGAGGCTCCTTGGCAGGAATTTTGACAGGCAGGGAAGGCATAGTTTCCAGAGCATATCTACATTTATGTTTTCTTGTCCTGGATCTGGAAATTTGATTTTTTTCTGTAGCCAAAGAAAGAATTCCTTTATGCCATCTTTATGCTTAGTGTGTTTTTAAACTTACTGTTATTTCTGAACAGAGCATTCTCATTGTGCCTCACACTGTACACTCCCCCACTGCCCACAACATACATGCACACCGTGTGTCCTGAGCCCTGTGAGTTCTCGGTGCTGACATTTCATTTGTTCATTGAACAAATATTTCTTAAACGCCTAATATGTGCCAAACACATTCGAGGAATGGTAATAAAACATTGATTTGGAGTGGTGAAAACACCAAAGCACCAGACCTTGTGCATCCAAAAGAATGTCTTGGTCTTTAAAAGCAGTCATTTTGGAAGCTCTAGAACGACATGTCTTCCTGCGCTAGTACATATATATGTTTGTGTATATAATATATATTAATATATAACAATTCCTGTTATATATATAAGTAATTTCTGTTACATATAAAATATTTGCTTTTTGTTATATATGTATAATTATATGCAATTAATTTCTTTACTAATAATGTGGTAGAAATAACATTGGCTTTGAAGCAAAACAAGTTCAAGTACATGACCTTTCAGCAAGTTATTTAACTGCTCTGAGGTTGAGTTTCTTCACTTTGTAAAACTGGGGTAGCAATAACAGAAAATCATGGTTATGAGGATGAAATGAGATGACAAAGTACCTATGATCCACATATGCTTGACATATAATCCTCAATAAATGATAGCTGTTGCCATTATTACTTAATCAACCCCAAATGGCGACACTGAACACCCATCTTACTTGGCCCAAATCTATCTGGAACTGTTTTAATAATTAAGTAAGACTCAATCACATAGTTTTTAAATCAGAAATACCTTCTATATGATATAGATCTTTTATTCATTTTCATAGCATGCAGTGAGATGGGCAAAAGTCTGTCAGTTTCCAAGTTTAGAATTTTTGGTTTTTGTTTCTACCTTTAGGTATTTCTAGTTTAAAATGCCATGCATTTCCAAAGAGAATCACTAAAAGGCCAAAGTGCAGTAATTCTTTAAGCACATAACCTGCCTCACCAATGTGTGCCTTCCTTATTGTAAGGTCAAATAACTGCAGGCTATTCTATTTCTGGACCATCTTTTGAAGATCGCTGGAAGGCAGAGGTTCCTCTCCCACAGGGCGCACATTCACGGGACACACTATCCCTGGGATTTGGAGTAAGTACAGTAGCTGTGTTAGCTCCAAGGTTTAGTGCCAAGGACAAACAATGACCAGGGGCCACCAGGTACCACAGCCTGGCCTAGGGCATGACAGTAGAGAAGGGAGGGAAAAAGAAATGAGAAAATAGACTAAAATTTTACATAAAAATATTTTATTAGAAAGGTAACATAAGTCTAATGGAAAAGACAAATGATTTAAAAATCACCCATAATTCTGTCCCCTTAATAGAACTATTTTCATTTGCATATTGCCTTTCCCTTGTATGTATGTAGAGTTGCAATAATGTGCAGGTACCATTTTGTGTTCCACTATTTTCACATAAAATATAGCTTATAGACATCATCCTTATTTCTCCGTTTTCTTAATTATCATTTTAAACTGTAGTATGACATTTCCATGTTGTGTTACACCATCACTTGTTAAACTTTTAATATAAAGGTCCTCTAATTTTAGCAAGTAAAATCAAGCAGGAAATAAAGTGATTTGATTTTTGCTATTTCTTCCTGTCTCAAAGCAATTCTTGGTAAAATAACAAAAGTCAATAAGAAAACAACAGTCTTGGACAGTCATCCAACTGAATAATAAAAACATTGAGGGGCAGCAATACATTTATCTTTAAATGCAGGTTTTGGATAAAAATTCAGAAAGTTTTTCAAACTAGAAATGCATAATAGGAAAGCACTCTGAATTGTTGATACAGAAAGATGGGCGCAAGCTACAGAAATGATTTTTGAGTCACATTAATAAATTATAATTATGATGATGTGTCTTACTGAAAACATGAACAGAAATAGATAATACACTAGTATTCCGGTTTTTCTAATATTCTGTAATGTCTTAATTATTTCCTGATTTTTAATCTGGAAAATATGGTTAACATTTACTCTTTATTTTTTTTTTCATTGTTGCTTAAGGACGTATCTCATTCCTTTCCAGTTTCTCCACCTCTTATCTTCTCAATTCAGTCCACTGGCATTTCAATATACACTAGTCTCCCCAATTTTAAAAACAAACCTCTTCCCAGGCTCCACATCCTTCCCCTCCTTACAGCCAGATTCTGCAAAGAAGTTGTCACTACTCACTTGTCTCTGCCTTTTTATCTCCTTCCTGCACCTCCAGACAGACTGTCTCGGTCACTCCACTGCTTGCCTTTCTCTAACTTGCCAGTGATTGCTAATTCCCACATCTCATGGATGGTTTCCTACTTTTCTTTTCATTTACCCGTTAACAGTATTTGTCAGACATTCCCTTCTTGAAATATAATTTTCGGAGGCTTCACAACACAACCCTTTCTTGAGAGTTGCCTTAACATCTTGAGCCTTGCTTTTCTCTGCGCCCTAGCTGAGCTTCTGCTCACCATCTTTGCAATTGCCATCTCAATCCTGGCAAATCCCAGCCCAGACGTTTCTCCTGCACTCCACGCCATTGACCCGACTGTGCACTCTTCTCCCCTTGGACGTCTGGACGGCACTTCCAACTCAAGATGCCGAAACCTGAACTCATCATCCTGCCTGTTCCCTTACTCCTCAGCCTCGCCCTTCTTCCAATGTGTTCTAAGTCACCAGCCTCCTAGTTTCTCATGCCAGGAGCCTAACATCCTCCTCCACCTGTCACTTCCCTTGGTGGGAACCCAGGTCTATCAACTTTTACCTCTTAGGCTAGAGATCCTTATTTCATCCACTTTGCTTTTTCTCTATCACCACCACCTGTGTTCAACCACCTTTTTTTTTTTCTGAATCTTTTAGAAAGCCTCTTAACCAATCTTCCCACATCCAATCTGTTCCTGCAAATCCACTCTCCATCTGTAAGCAGGAAGCTTCAAATCCTTCAACTTTCCAAAGTGCTTGTCACGGTGTCAAGGCCCTGCATCACCTGGCCCTGCAGATTCATGGTATACATCTTTCCACTTTGCTGTTTGCTCCAGCCCCCTGCCATTCTTTCAGTTTCTGCAATGCTCCAAACCACTTCTGGCCTCTTGCCCCTACAAATGCTGGGCTTTTCTGGTGCATAGTGGTCTCGTCTCCTTTGTTCACTTAATTTGGCTTAAAATCTTCAAGGAAGGGTTCCTAATCCTCAGACTTAAGTTTGGTTCCACGTTTTTACAGTCTTTTTGCAATCTTTCATAGTGTTTACTACAACTGGAATGAGATAATCAGACAAATATTTATTTGTTTAGTGTTTGTCTTTCCTTTCCAAGCTATGTGATCCCTGAGATGGGGACTTCTGCCTCTCTTATTCACTGCTTCATCTCCAGCACTTAAATAGAATCTGGCATATAGTAGGTGCTCAATGGACATATTGAATGAATGAATTGAAAGAAAAATGCACCTTGACTCAAATCCCAGATGGAATTTCTTACTATGTGACCTCAAGTGAGTTAATCTCTCTGAGCGTTAGCATCCCCATTCAACAAATGCTAGAGCCCTTCTCCATAGTAATACCCCAAACACAGAACCCCTATGTGCCAAACATTGGGTAAAGCACTGTACATAACTGCTTAATTAGCATAACAGATAACTATATGTCAAGATTTAAAATTCTGTAATTTTGAAAAATATTGTCTGTAATAACAAAATATTTGATATTTTACATGCTATAAATAGCATACTTTCTCATATATTTCTGTTGATATTTGTTAAGAGAATTAACTATGCTTTCAGTATTCAATATCTAATATGTATGCTACAATGCTGTTTAAGGCATTACAAATGAAATTAATATAAAAATTGTGGAAATTTTTGAGACATTTGGCTACTAGGGGAAAAATTGTAGCGTTCTTGGCCAAAAATTAAGATAACAGTCATTTTTAAGAAAGTTTATTGTTCCAATTAATCCCTCCTCCCATCCACCCACACACAAAGATTTAGGATTAGGTCCATTTAAGTACAAAATATTACTAAATCAAAATTACTTAAATCCAGGAATAACCTTATTGTTCTAACAATATGTTTTAATAGATCCATGTATCTATTACATTAAGAAATGGATTCATTCAGGACCTTCCTTAACAAATGGAGAGCTTGGGGAATAAATACAACTGGAGGCCCACATACCATGTATCTAAATATCTGAAAGTTATAAGATATGTTCTGTCTTACCTTAATGAAGATATCATTATAGAGAATCGGATGTCCAGGTTTGAATTTTGAATTCTTAGTCTCTTCAGAGTTCTGTGCTACAATGTGGTGACATGGAGACAGCCAGTCCATGGCCCACCTCGGACTTAGTTTTGAACCTCCAAAGGCCTCAAACCTTCAAAGTGTACTTGAGTGAACACTCCAACCCATCACAAGTTATGTCCACACCCCTGCAAGCATCCCCGCACCTCTGCATCACCTGCCTGTGATGCCTCCAGCTGTGTACATCAGCAGAATAGTCCACTGTCCAGAGCGTGGGGAAGGGACTTTTTCATGTCCTGATGGAATTTTTGGATCTTACGTACCCTGAGATGGTCTTTAAAAAGGAGAGGGTGGCATAGGCTCTAGGTGGGCCAGAGCAGGGCTTTCTAAAACTCTGGATTGCTTGTATCCTATGGATTTCTGACATTTAAAAATATTGGAAGATCTTACACTCATTAGGATGGCTACTATCAAAAAATAAATAAATAAATAACAAGTGCTGGTGAGGATGTGGAGAACCTGAAACACGGTGGAAATGTAAAATGGTGCAGCTGCTATGAAAAACAGTGGGGTGCTTCCTCAAAAACTTTAAAATAGAATTGCCTGCCATATGACCTAGCAATCTCACTTCTGGGTATATAGCAAAAAAAAAAAAAAAAAAATGACAGAATCTTCAAGAGATTGTTGTACACACATGTTCATAGCAGCATTATTCATGAAAGTCAAAAGGTGAAAGCAACCAAGTGTCCGTAAACAGATGACTGGATAAACAACATGTTATATACATACACAATAGAACATCATTCAGCCTGAAAAAGAAAGGAAATTCGGACACATGCTGCAACATGGATGAACCTTTAGGACATTATGCTCAGTGAAATATGACCGCCACGAAAAGACAAATACTACATGATTCCAGCTATATGAGGTACTTCGAATAGTCAAATTCATAGAGACAGAAAGTGGAATGGTGGTTACTAGAGCCTGGAGGGAAAGAGGAACATGGAATTTGTTGTTTAAGGGTCTAAAGTGTTAGTTTTGCACCATGAAGAGTTCTGGAGCTGGATGGTGGTGATGGTTGCACAACAATGTGAATATACTTAACACCACTGAACTGTACACTTAAAAATAGCTAAGATGGAAAATTTTATGTGTATTTTACCAGAATTTCAAAAATATATTGAAAAAATTTAAAATTGAAATCAAGTCTTAAAAGAAAATATAAACAGAAGTACAATGTCAGTGTATATTTCATCTAAGATCCTTTTTCTTCTTAAAAATACAACAAAATAGCTAAAGAAGAAAGCTTTCCAAGTCCATCATTCAGACCCAAGAGTATTAGTTCTGAAGCTGCTTCCTTTCTTTCCTCCACAGTGAACTCATCTTCACTGTACCTGTCACCTGTTCCCCCATATGCTGGAAATGAAGGGCACATACCAAGAGTGTTTCTCAGCCTCTGTCTTCTGCATCTGCAGTTCCCTGTCCTTAATGACTTGATGACCTCATCCACAGTGGCTGATTGCACACTGACCCTGGCTAGTCTTAAATCTATGCAGCAGAACCTTTGCACATTCTGCAGATAGAAACTGTAGGAACAGATGGAAGAGTTGGCTACAGGAATATGCTTATTATCACTAAAAATGTTCCTCCTCATTCCAACTTGGTTCCTCAAGCAAGAGGTGGGTTGAGCCCAGCGGAAGATCCTAGTGACTCATAAGCTCCCAGAGAAGAAAGCCACATATGGCAGGCATGAAGGTTACATTTTCCTCCAATTGCTTGAGCATTACATTCTTTAGATAGGGGTAGGATCCTGTGTTGCTAAGCATCAGACAAGGAATGGGTTTTAAATTTCTGGGTTCTGTTTGACATGTGCCCAAATGGCTCCAGACTGGCACACAGAGTTCTGTGATTATGTGGCAGAGGGCGAGGAGAAGCACTGAATAGCAATTGTTTTGCATCTGTGGAAATTTTGCATTGCTGGTCAGGTGAAGTATGAAACTGCACATCCTATAATACTATGGATATAACCATACATCCTAGTATCCATAGTGGGTAATAATCACCCACTGTGAAGCTTCATGAGGTAGGGGCCAGCTGAGACTGTGGTAAGCATCCAAGAGCAGGAAGGACCAGCTCTGGGTGGGGCATAGGGGATGGTCACCCTAGGCTTGGTTGTAGGAGCTCAGTGTGACTCCGATGGGGAGGTGGGAGCTGCTGAGGTTCACTTTGGTCAAGTCATACTAGCGTCTCATCTGTCTCACAATTGCTTCCTTATCCAGCACTATATCTGCATCTTGTGACAACTACAGTTTGATCATTTTGTCCCTTTCCTATCCAGGAAAGAGATTTTATTTGTTTGGTCAGATATAAATTTGGAGTTCTGAAATACACACTTAGACAACTGTATCAGTGATGAATTTAGTAGCTTAACACTAGAAACATGTATTATCTCCCAATTTCTGTAGGTCAGGAAACCAGGCGCAGGTTTTAAGAATTCTCTGGCCCAGGGCTCTCAGAAGGCTACAATCAAGGCGCCAGTCTGGGCTGGTGTCATCTCAAGGCTTGGCTGGGAGACGATCTGCTTCCAAGCTCACTCATACAGCTGCAGCAAGGTTCGGGCTATTGGCCTGAGGCCCTCAGTTCCTCACAGGCTTGGCTGGAGGCTCCCCTGAGTCCCTTGTCATGAGAGCCCCTCTATACGGCGGCTCACAACATGGCAGCTGGCTTCCCTCCAAGCAAGCACACCAAAGAGCAAGACAGCAAGACAGAAGCCAGAGTGTTTTGTAGAGTAATACCGGAAGTGACATCCTG
This sequence comes from Lepilemur ruficaudatus, assembly GCA_963574885.1. NCBI lineage: Eukaryota > Metazoa > Chordata > Mammalia > Primates > Lepilemuridae > Lepilemur > Lepilemur ruficaudatus. The sequence goes on along the minus strand of CAUYRT010066755.1, from coordinate 29,811 downwards.
CTATTTTTGCCATATTCTGTGCATTAGAAGTGAGTCATTAGGTCCATTCTGAAGGGGAGGAGATTACACACAGGCATGAATGCCAGGAGAAAGGGGTCACTGGGAACCAGTTTGGAAGCTGCCCATCAAAACAACAGTGCTTTCTGATGATAAGGGATTATAAATACCCTTTCAAATAGTAGGGCATTTATTTATTCATTTATTTGTTTATTTATTTTTGAGATAGGGGCTTGCTATGTTACCCAGACTGGTCTCAAAATCCTGCCTCAGTCAATCCTCCCCCTTCAGCCTCCCAAGTAGCTGGGATTACAGGCATGTGCCACTGAGCCCTGATAGAAGGCTCAGGCTTCTAAAGGCTTTTAAAATTATTACATTTACCACATCCCTGTCAGAAATCTAATGCATGTTGGCTAGCCATAAAATATTACCTTAAGATCATGATGATGCTGATATAAGCAATTCTTGTAGCAAACAACCTAATTATACTAATCTAAGAACGGTTTTTTACTGCTCCGATCTTTTTTACCTAGATTTCAGCCAGCTTTTATCTGAGTTTTACCAGAGGAGTGGAAGAAATGCTCTTGGTTACCATCAGAATCATAAAATGACACGGCTAAAAAGGAATCGTGATGCTCACCCTCCCTAACTCTTTCATTTCATAGTGTGGAAACAGGCTGAGACGGGCGGTGACCGGCTCGTGCACGCACAGCTCACTACTGGCATAGCTGGCTCCAGGTTAGGTTCTGGTGAACTTAACATTAGGCTTTAGGACGGGGCCAATTGCACTGATTCTCCTGGGAGGCCTGCAGCATGGATGTGGATTAAGAAAATTAGCCTGGAAAATAAGGGGAGGAAAGAAAAAAGTGGAAGAGGAAAAGAAGAAAGGGGAATTCTGAGAAAGGGAGGACTATGGAAGAAGAGGAAGGAGAAAGGCTAAAACATACTCATCGCAGCTACCACTGGGGGGCTCCACTACTGTTTGATGTAGCTGTTCTAACGCAGTGAAGCTGATGCAGCCGCCAAAACAAACTGTTAAACTTTTAGCGTGCTGTCACTGACAGGCAGCGTGGCACAGTGGTAGGTCGTGACTGTTGACTCCAGAGTCACAATGCCCGGCTTGAATCCCATCTCTGCTGCTAGCTGTGTGTCTCCGTAAGTTGTTTAACCTCTTTTGCCTCATTGTCTAAAAGAGGAAAGATAATAGTAGCTACTGCATTGTGCTGCCATCTGACTAAATGAGTTCATAAATGTAAAGTGCTGACAACAGCATTGGGCACATGGAAAATTCTATTATTATCAAATGCTAAGGACAACAGATTTACCTTACTCCCAGTCCTCACCTGGGTTTGTAGATGGAGTAAAGCTGGGGATAGAAGGCAGGACAAAGTTTAGGAATGGGGAAGGGTAGCAGTTAGGGCAAGGAAGTGAGTTACGCAAATCACTGGCAACGTGTAGCCAAATCGGAAAGTCTCCTGCATCCCCAGGCAAATCAAATAGACTGTATTAGAAAGTCCTCTTGCCTGCTTGGGCATCCTTCTAATCCTTTTTTAGATCATTCTTCTATCCCCTCCTCCCATGCTCCCTTAATTTCAGCTCTTCTTGCAGCAGCTGTTTGGTCCTCCCTGTCACTCATCCTCTCAGGAGGCTAATCCCCAGCAATGAAGGGCTGCAATGCAGTTGAAGTAATAAGCTGGAAATTAAAACTATATAATAATGTTACATTATTACAACTATTCTATAGCATCAAACTTATTTAAATTTTTGTTTGGTGTTGTCCCTATGGTTCCTATTTCCTCCAGAGCTTTTTCTTTTATGGCTTTGTACTTTTTATTCAGGCATGTATTTATTTGACAATCACCTTATCAAACAATTACTGTTTAAACTAGAATTTGCTGAATATTTATTATGTTCTAAATACTGCCCAGTGTTTTAAATTGACCCTCACAATAATCCTGTGCAATAAATATTGTTATTCTACCTATACGGATGAGGAAAACTATACATAGAGAAGTTGTCACTTGCCCAAGATTTCATTTAAGCACTCATTCCTTCAACAACCCCCGAGTGCCTCTGTAACCCAAGTAGTCTCCCAGGCATTGGGACAGATCGGGACCTCACCAGGACCGAGTGCTGCGTGCCCCATCCTGGCTTCATGGACCAGGGCCAGGGCCTGAAGAGAAAGAACAATTCCAAGCAGAAGTTGAAATTTTTGTTTAAGGAGGGTCTTTATGGGGTTGTAACACAGGGGGACACAAGTAATGTTGCTTCAGTGGCCAGGCGACAAATTGCTACTCAGAACTATGGCAAGAACTGAAGAGAGAAGGATGTCATTTTCCCACCTCACAGGTTTGCCCTGTGGGATTCACTAGAAAAGAATGTGGATGAGAAATTATTGTCACATAGTGGCCGAGGTGAGGGGACAACCCTAGAGCAGATAGATTGAGAAGGACATGCAGGACAGCCCCAGGACTCTCAGTAATCACTGCAGTGGGGAGGGAATCGAGGGGCCTGACGTCCTTTACACAGGTGAAAATACTGAGGCAGTGAGAGCTGAGTTCTGGTTATTTGTAGCTTCATTTGTACTGGTGGGAAATGAGGTCACACAAAAATAAATAAGACAAATTGTCCTCAAAGAAGTGAAATTTTGTGGAGTCAGGCATGAAAATAGAACATTAAAAGTGACAAGCACTATTATAATAAAACACAGTGATTTAGGAAAGAATTCACATAGGTGACAACTAAGTAAGACTCTGAAGGATGAACAAGAGTTTTCCAGACGAAAAAGGGATGGAGGAATATTCTAGCTAGAAGGAATCTCATATACACAGGCTTAGAATTATGAAAATTCTCTTTGCTGGAGGATGGAGAGGTAAGCCAGGGGCAGATTGTAAATGGGCACACACCCAAAGATCTGGAATTTATTTTATAGGTAGCAGAGAGCTAGCCCACTTGTCCAGACTTTTAAGTAGGGAGATCATGGAATCACTTTTGGTTTTTTTTTTGAAAAATATTTCAGAGGGAGATTTAGACAGTAAATTGAGAGGTGCAAGGTACCCAGGTGAATGGCTGTGGGGTAAGGACCAGAAGGGTGACTGATGGGACTGAGGAAATAACTTGTGCAATGGCCCAGCAGCCAGGGATCAGAATATTAGTTCAGGAACCGAAGGAGGTTCTGTGTGGAGGACCACATTTGGCTGTAGGAGAAGGAGAGGATGGCAGCAGAAGGAGAAAGAAAACAAGGCTGCTTGCTTGTATGCAGATGCTGTGGGTTGAAGGGACATGATCAAATGAATTAAAGCAGAGAACTAAAGGGAGCAAGGCTTTGGCGGAGCCCACTGAGAGCTGGAGCCTGCTGTAATGGTCAAATCGGGTGACACCGGGCAGACCAGTAATTTGGACTGCAGACCGGAGTACATTACGAAGGACTTTGAGCGTCAGGCTAAGGATCTTGGACATCATCCAGGATTCAGTGAGAGTGGGCTCCGCAGCCTGAACTGTGCCGCACGCAGTGTGTTGACTCAAGTACTACACAGTTAGAAAATCTCAATTGTTGTTTTACGTTGCAGAAAAATTCTCCATAATACTCCCAAATCTGAAAATAAGCAAATTTGAACTAACCCTGTTCGCTGGGAACAGAAAACCCAATTCCTACTGCGAATAGACAGCAACTGCCTTACTCCAAAGGCTCCCTTTGAGGGTTGTTTGGAAAGAAAGATTACAAAAACAAAAACACAAACCAAAAAACCCCATCCCTCAATCCCAATCACTCCAACTGGTGAGTTTGGAAGAAATTAAATGTTTTAAAAGAAGGAAAATAAAAAAGACCATAGACCTCCCACAGAAACCTACGACGCTAAGAGTGGCATTTAAAAACTACCCATTTTCTGGAAAATCTTCTGAAGCTAAATCTCAGCCACCCTGGTCCCCGGGACACCCCCGCCCTCCCTCCCCCGCCCCCACAACCAGTATCACACCCGCTCGCAGGTGACGGAGGCTGATGGTGGCGCGGCGGCTCAGGTGAGGGGCCACCCAGTCCCCTGAGGCGCAGGCAGCCGGAGCCCATTCGCTGCCGCGGCAGCAGCAGGGCGGGAGGGAGTCGGCCGGGAGGGGAAGGGGCGGGGGACGCCTGGGAGGACTGCGGGGGAGGGGACAGGAGGACGCGAAGGAGAGCCGGGAGGGGCGAGAGCACGACGCGGGGAGGGGGAGCGGAGAGGGCGGGAGCGGCGGGGCGCGCGCCGCAGTCCGAGCCTCAGACGCGCGGGCGCGGAGGGCAGTTCTGGGGCCGCCCGGCTGGGGCAGCCAGAAGCGACAGCTTCGTCAAGAACGGAGGACATCTGCGCCCCAGGGTCCGGGGCAGTCGCGCCGGGGCTGAGCGGTGGGCGCGGCGCGAGAACGTGAGTAGCTCTGTGCGCTTGTGGCGGTGACACTCGGTCCTGCTTGGGGGCGACAGCTGGGGCGGAGGAGGACGCGGGAGGCTGCGGCGTTGTCACTGGGACACCGGCCGCGGTTCGGCGGAGCGCTCTCCCGGGTAGCGGCGCCTGCGGCTGGGGCGAAGCAGGTCGCCGTCTCCCTTCTCTCCGGCAGGCCCGTGACACTGCTGCAGGGGCCGCACGGGCGGAGGGGGACGCGCGCTCGGGAGAGGGCACAGCTGAAAGGCAGCCGCGCCGGCACCCACCGCCTCCTCCAGCCTGTAGCCAACTTCTGCATCCGCACCCGCGTCCCACGCTTTCCGGGAAGCCCTGCCTGGAGGTCTCCCTGTGGGCAGTTGGGCATGGAGAGGCTGCTGGGGCCCGGCACTGCGGCTTCCCGGGCACGGACACTTAAGGCGCGGGGTGTCACGCCACAGAGCCGGTGGGCGACAAGCTCAGGGTCCCGGCCGGGCGCGCACCGGCGTGAGCGTGTTCCGGTCCCCGCGGACACATCTGGGCGTGGGCTTTGTTCGGATGTGCTCACACCTGCGCGGATCGCCGAGTTCGGGGGGCGAGGCCGACTTTGCGCCGCCACTCTCACTGCCCTGGAGAGGACTGGGGGATCATGAGGGGACGGGAGAAACACCGAGGACATTGGGGTGGGGGCTCTTGCGGGGGGCTTTGTTGGTCCTACAGGTGCGGGTCGGGGTCCCAGCGCCCCACCCAGCCTCGGAGCGCTGGGGCTTGCGGCGGCTGGCGCGCCGGGCTTGGAGCTGACTGGAAAGATCCCCTCCCTGCCCAGGCTCCCAGCGGTGGGTTCTGGCAGCAGCGTCGCCCTGGGTTGCTGTGTTGAGCCGGAGCGATTACCCGCCCTGGAGCATCCGTCTCGCAGGGAGCGCCATCTGCGCCGGGCGCCGCCCCCGGCCCCCTCTTCGCAGTGCGGGTGGGCGCCGCAGCGTCCTGGTCCCCGGCGGTTCGCCCGCTCAGCCACTCCCGGCCCGCATCTGTCAGAGTGCAGAGGGGGACCAGGGTGTCGCGGGAGGGCGAGCCAGGGAGTTGTCATTTCTTCCAGAGCCGTGTACTCCGGGCAGCAAGCGCCCTGAGCTCCGGAGGCGGGTTAGCAGGCCGCTTCCTCCCCTCGGAATCGCCTGGCCCCCGGCCCCTGGTGGTGCCTTCTGTCCTCCGCACGGTTGAGGCGGCCCCTGCGCAGCGGCTGGCACTGAGCGAGGGCGCCGAGCGGTGGCGTCTCTTTCCCACCCTGCCTCTCTCCTGCGCTTTTCGCACCAGCAGCTTCAGCCCGAGGCTACACCTGGCACAGAGCTGTCCTGAGAGGGAAGCCTTCTATTCCTTCCCTAGTCCCAGATGGTTAAGGCTCAGAAGTGAGGATCTGAGTGGCTGGGCCCTTCCTCGCCTGAGGCTCTTGCAGGAAGAGATGGAGCCAATAATGGGTTAGGAGGCCTTGGTTCTGCACCAGGAGCTCCCCCTGGGGTGGTCCTGGGAAGGAACCCTGAATAGCCACTGAATACAAACCTAGGAGGCCCGGCTGCTTAGGTTGGGACTGCTTTATGCTAACCATGCCCTGCTATTAAAATATTGTAATGGCTCATGAGTGAATACGAACTTCCAGAGTGCTGAAATAGAGTTAGACAACTGGATACTTTCTACTTTAATAATAATGATAGACAACTGGAGAGCTTCAGATGTCCTGGGCACTGTGCATGTTACGTATATCATCTCATTTAATTCCCGCAGCAATCACATTTTAAAAATTAGGGACAGAGGCTTAGAGAGGTCAAGTAACTTTCCCAAGGCCACACAGCTAGGAAGTCAGAGAGCGGGATTAGTGTTTCGCCCCTGCGCTTTACCATCCAAAACCAAAAATGTGGCCTTTTGGAGGTCTAGGAGAAGCCTGAAACCACCGAGTGTTCAAATCCAGGGACATACTTTACAAGCCCATGAAATTCAGGCCTCTGCAGACCTCGGAATAGCAGCAATATTGTAATTCAGAATCGTATTGTGGAATAGCCTTTTATTCCTCTGTAATTCTTTTACAGGTTATATTATTCCTGTTAGTTTTTAAGTACGTAGCTGTTAACTCACAGTCCAACCCATTGCAGTCACTGAACTGTTCTTAGTAATCAGAAACCCCTGTGATTAGAGAGAGATGTGATTGGCATGTCATAATTTTTAAGAAAAAAAATTTTTTAATAAGGAAAAGCCACCCAGCCCTGAATGTATTTTGCACACTGTTTTGACTGCAGAAGAGTTACTCCTCAATTTGGATGTTGAGTTTGAATAGGACCCTGGTATCCAATCTTGGGAAAGCATTCGATATCCTAAGTATATAGAAACGTGTGGTACATTTATAAAGATGTTACCAGTTAACTTGTAAAAATGAAGAATTTGAATGAAAATGAAATCAGCTATTTTTAGAATAGATTTTAGAATTATTATAATTAACTGATCAAATGGAAAAATGGATTCGTTTTGCATTTGTAGTCCTACTGACTCACGGTCTTCTTTCAACCTTCTTTCTGCTTTATTACATGAAAGTTGCTAAACATTTCACATAACCAGTTGCATTTCAAAACAAGTACAAGGGAGCTCAGGAAGGTCCCCCAGCCTTGTGATACAGGGTGGCGATGTGGTCTTCGGGCTGGAAGCCAGTGCCCATACACCACATCATTTTTTGTTATTGCTACAGTGGCAGTAAATGGAAAGCAAGTCATTTTTGGAAATGGTACTTCCTGTGAGGCCAACACGACAATGGTGGTGATAATGCCTAAGTCCAAGTGCTTCAGAAGTGTGAGAGGACCCTAAGAATGGAGACACCTGGGCTGTAGAAAATTTCAAGAATCGTTTCAAATAATACTTTCCTATATGTATAGTTTTCCTTTTGTAGTCGATTGAATATAAATAGATTCTGCAGATATTATATTATGTATGTACAAAGGAGCTATTGAATAGAACTCCACTGGAAGCTTTTCTGGTAAAGACATCCATTCATTCATTCATTCATTAATACATATTTACTGAGTACATGGCCTACTGTTCCAGGCATTGGAAATACAGTGGTGAGCAAAAGAGTTTCTGCCCTTGGGGAGATTAATTCTAATTTTATCATCCATGGCTACATACTTCCCTACACACAGACTTTTTTTCACATCTTGTAGGTGTACAGCTTGATGAACTTGCGCAAATGGATCATGCTGATGTAACTAGCACTCAAATCCAGAAACAGTGTAATGCACGCCCAAGAGAGCCCCCTTGTGGCTTCTACCAGTCATTACTGGCACCAAAGGGTAACCACTGAGACACCAGGCTTTTCCCTGATATTCTCACCGTATACCGGCAGCCTTTGCAGTCTCATCCCCATGTTCAAAGAACAATTTCCATGTAAGAAGCACAACAACACATAGAAAATTTAACTGGAATACAAAGCTCCTAATGTGTTTTTTTCTTGGAAGTTTTGTGTTTTGGATCCAAAGACCGCTTTAGGTCAGTCTTCAACTGCTGAGATGATTGGTGCAGAGGAAGTGATTTGAAAATTATTGAAAATTATTAAATACATTCAGATGTTCTTTTCATTTTAAATTTCATGCTTCCCCTTGTGAAGGAGCCCTGAACCTTCCTGGCAGGTGAGGACAAAGGAGAGACCTAGATAGTAGGGTCAATAATCCAGTGGCTTATTTTATTTAACTCTTTATCTGCCTTGGAAAATGAAAAGCCCCTTGATTTAAAAAGGTCTCCATTGGCATCAGAAGCTGAAGTTTCCTCCCCTTCTCCCGGATTTATTGAGGTATAATTGACAAATAAAAATTATATATATTTAAGATGTATAATATGATGTTTTGATATATGTATACATTGTGAAATGATTTCCACAAACTAATGAACAGATCCATCACTTCACACTATTATCTTTTGTGTGTATGTGTAGTGAGAACATTTAAGATCTACTATCTTAGCAAATTTCAAGGATATGATATGCCATTTTTAACTATAGTCACCGTGCTGTACATTAGATGGCCAGAATTTATTCATCCTCCCTAGCTGAAATTTTGTACCCTTTGACCAACATCTCCTCATTTCCCCCACCCCCCCAGCCCATGGCCATACCATTCTACTTTCTGCATATATGAGTTTTACTAAAGTTTCTGAGAACAGGAAAATGTACCTCAATGAACTGATGAATGCTTATTTTCCCTCCCAAAATGTGGAGGAGAGGGCAACATGAGGGAGGAAAGTACGGGAATGGCTCTGCCTCCAGCTTTGGCAACCATAAATCCTTCATTATCAGGTTGTCTTTAAATGAGGGAACAAGTGCAATGTATTTATTTAAAATGTGATATTTTTGCTAAGGTACTTTTTATTGTGGTAAAATACAGATAACATAAGATACACCATTTTAATCATTTTGTAGTATATAGTTCAGTGACATTAAGTACATTTACACTGTGTGCAACCATCACTACTATCCACCTCCAGAACTTTTTCATCTTCCCAAACTGAAACTCTGTGCCCATTAAACAATAACTCCTGTTTCCTCAGCCCCCAGCCCCTGGCAGCCATCGTTCTACTTTCTGAATTTGACCATACTAAGTACCTTATCTGAATGGAATCATATGGTATTTGCCTTTTTGTGACTGGCTTATCTCACTTAGCAAAATGTCTTCAAGATTTATTTGTGTGTCAGAATTTCCTTCCTTTTTAAAGGTGCATAGTATTTCATTGTATGTATATGCCACATTTTCCTTATCCATTCATCTGTCACGTACACTTGGGTTACTTTCACCTTTTGGGTACTGTGAATGATGTTGCTATGAACATTGATGTACAAATATCTGTCTGAGTCGTTGTTTCCAGTTCTTTTGGGTACATACCCAGAAATGAGACAGTTGGATCATATGGTAGGTCTATTTTAATTTATTTTCAGAAAGCACCATACACTGTTTTCTGTAACAGTTGCAACATTTTACATTCCCACCAAAAGTGCACAAGGGTTCCAATTTCTCCACATGTTGGCCAACACTTTTTATTAATATTTTTCTGTTTTCGTGTTAATAGCCAGATTAATGGGTGTGGAGTGTTGTTGCTATTACCTTTTAAAGCTATAAATTATTATCTATGTGTTATGAACAAATCATTTACAATTTTTCTAACCTTACTGGTTACAATTTTTCTAACCTTACTGGTTCTAACCTGACTGGTTTAACATTTATTAATAAGGAGGTATATGGTTTCCAACAGGTATTGATTGACCATATACCTTGTGCAAAGCATGAAATAGATGTCATGGAGCATGTGTGTTGTAGTCCAGGGTAAGCCAGCATTGGTCACATACCTTGTTGTTATTTTTCTAAGATGTTGAATTAGAGTGTCTATGTCTGTAATGCACTTGTACTAGATGATTTTGTTATGAGGGTAGGTTAAATCAGTATGCTTTTGTTTTACTGCCAAAAAATGACATTGTTATTTTAATCCAGACCAAGGGAAAATTTGCCTCATATCTGAAAATAGATAGGAATATCCTTATACTGAATGTTTAGGGATGTGCTGGAGTTGTAAATTACAGTTCTGTATTGGGCATTTCTTCCCACCATTGAATCTTCAAACATGACAGCATAAACCCTCACCACCCAATTATAATTGCTTAGCTGAGCTAATAAAAAAGATGTGGTGTCAACTTAATTGACCTATTTTACTGGCCTACAAGATTGGAATTTCAAATTAGAAAAAGGTAATTTTTAACAGTCTGATGGAGGATTTCCCTCAAGTGACTAAAAAGCTAGTGAATATAAGCAATGCCAGTGGTAAAGGGAAGAAATTTACAACCACTAATGCTCTTCCACTGCACATGATATCCAAATGCTTATTCAGTTTAAACACAAAAATGACAAATCTTATCTTGTGTTGTGTGCTCCCTAATTTCCTTCCATATTGCCCTGGACTTTGTTTAGTTCACATGAGAATGAGAATGATTATTACTATCAGACAAAAATGATCCTTTTAAAATCCTTATTATTAAATGATGGTGGGAAAGGCTGAAAACAATATTTTGAATATGTATATATTTACATATAGATCTTTCAATTTTATGACGTGCATGATGTATTGGTTCAAAATCCACTGTAACCAGAAAAATCTATTCCCAGGGCAATGTGAGGGAATCCTGTAGGAGGTCTTCCACTGGGTAATATGCAATGAATTCGATTTATCTTTCTCAAGTGGGCTGAGAGCATTCAAAAAATTCAGTGTATGTATTCAGGGTTTAGTGATCTTTTCTCCAAATTTCAACTTTAAAGCTAATCTCATGCCACTTTTAGATGCCCTTGGCATTTGAATGGCATGATTTACAGCACGCATTTTTGGGGCACATTACAAACTCACGTTAAACACCGTTAACAGATTCTCTCCCAAGGCAAAGGGAAAGGAAAAGTACCATTAATTATGCCTTAAGGTAAGAATGGCCTGTCGAAAAAGTTTCATCCTGGAGGTTTTTGGTTCTTTGAGGAAGGATGGCTTGCGAGCGAGCGAGTCCGCTGCTGCTTTCCAAAGCCTGGTGCGCCTTTTCAGTCCCTTACCTCAATAGAGAGCTGAAAGGACAAAAGTGAACAAAGGAGGCCTGTTTTGCCTGCCCCACTTGCTGGGCTGTTGTCTTGGCCCTTTCAGTGAAGGAAGGGGGGGAGCTGGGTCAAAGTTGAAGAACACTGAAAAGGAATTCAAGCTTCATGTCGAAATTTGAATTATAGCTTCAGTTTGAGTGCCGAGTAGATTAGTTTGAATTGAAATTTTTGAATCTGTGGAAGCTTAAGTGACAGATGGTGTTGGAACAACGTCCATAGAGCTGGATGGCATACCCGAAATGTTGAGTGCCCAAGCAAGGCACTCGGTAAACATCTAGTTAACTGACAAAAGTTTTTAAACTGTAGGAAGTGCAGTTTGCTGGTGTACGCCGCATTAAGACATTGGACTGTGTGAATTAAGGGGAAGCTCCTGCGTCTGGCACACACTCAGATGCACTTGTCCCCGCTAATTGCATTGCAAATATTCTTCTGACTGTTCTGCGCCTGTTTCCTCTATTATCTATTTGAATAAATGCAGAAATGCCCGACCAGTTTCTCTTGTAAAATTGCATTATAGAGTTTTAGTATTGTCCACGGATTGTTTTGATATGTGACAAGATAAATCTGTCCTAAATACTGACTAACAATGTTTTTTCCCTGTATGAGTATATTCATGAAGAGTGATTTCAGCTTTCTACTGCCAGTGGGAGTCCATCAGTCTAACATTTGCTCTTGAAGTTTTTAATAGGGCACCCGGCCTTCCATTCATTTTGGGGGGCAACATCTGGTTTAAAAGATTTCAGTGGGAGAGTTAGTTATGTGTATAACTAGAATACCAAAACAGGTGCTGGGAAATAGAGACTACTAGAATATAAGTGAAATAAAAAACAACTGGGGGTAATTTGAAACTCTCTCTGGTGCTCTATAAAACCACAACTGAAAATTGAAAAGTTGTAGTATTTGAAAACTAAAAAGTTGACAGTTGAAAAACTACCAAATTTTGCTTTGTCATCTTTGACCAATTAAATGGCTTGATGACATAATCTTTTGTTCTGATGTTGTTAGCATGATGGTTAAAAGCCATTTTTAAATGTATATTTAATATATTCAAATGAATATTTCTACTTTTAGGGAAATAACATTGGCATGACAATAATATGAATAGAATAGTAAAGTGGAAATTTAGAGATAATTAATACTGTAATAGAAACAAAGGTAATTTACTTCAGAATTGATTATATTAACTTATATAATGTGTTGTATTTTACATAAATCAGTATATATACTTTGTGTGTCTCACAAATTTTAAGGTAAATTGCATTTTCATAGATGGAATGGGGTTTTTAAAACTCCATGGCTATGCATATGTTTCTAGCAGCAGTTATCATGATGCAAAGTTATGGTGGAAGGTAAATATATATCAAGTGTTTATTGCTGTTCTAAGAGTGTGAGGGAATTCACAGAGAGGGAGTGAGCTCATGGTGAGATTCATTTGCTGGGAGTAGAAATGGAGAATGGAAATGAGAGAGTGTGAAGGATTCAGACAGAGGGAAGGTTCAGGTGGGTAAGGAAAATTGTGACATCCTGGAGAAGTGTCCTGTGGCAGAAGGAGTGAGGGAAATTTTAAATAATGAGGAGAGAGTAAAGAGCAGAGCAGTAGGACAGTAATAACCTAAAATCTGAAAGAAAGAGAAAGGGAAGAGAATAAAAATTTTTATGGTGATTGCCTGGCTAATGGAGAAGAGTCTCTGCTTCATAGAATTCAATATTAAATATTTTAGAGATATTTTATTGTGATACTTTAGGTCATTGAAGTAACTTAACAGCATAAAATAGAAATAACTTATAAAATCACCCTACAAAATGAAACACAATAATACATTTACTTTAAAAAGAAATGTATTGAGAAGAATTTACTAAGAAGTCAAAGCTAAAGTTATTTCAGTGTAACATAGTTAAATTCTTAGCCAGATCAGCTCTTTTTCCCAACTATTTTGTTCCCTTATATACAGGTGACCTCAGCTTGAGAAAGTTAGATAATATAAAAATGTGAACTTGGCAAACCCATTTGGGGTGACTATTCAGGTCAAACAGAATTCTTCACTTTGCACAAGGATTGTATGATGAGTGAGCTCCTATAATGTATCAAAGCTCAATTCAGGAGCAATTTTTCAGAACTATCTAAGTAATCAGTTTATGCAGTCTATAGAAAGAGCACAGCATAATAGATACCAAGTGAAACCAAAGCAAATAAGGCTAAATAAAAGTAAAGTGGACAGGTGGTAAATGAAGAAAAGTATCCCAATTGTATTTGATATTTGCTCTAGATGACATTGAGAGGCCAAGTCCTGTGTGATAACTAAATACTCATCCAGGCATTTTGGGCTTTGCTCGTAATCGGATTGTGTCAGCTTTCCCCAGATCTCTGACCTTAGAAAGCTAGGGCTTGCTCTGTTCCCTGAGGAGGCTGGGCTGCTCTTCTCTTTATGCATGGTATGTATGTGAGAGCCCCCATATTTGATAAATGAGTCAATGCAAGAATGAATGACTGACTACATGAATATTGCAAAATGTCAGAATGTCAGGTAGGTCTTTGTTGCAGAAAATGGTGGGGTTTTGTTCTTGGCCCTGGTTGGAAGACATCAACAAAGTCTAGACCATGGGAAATCAAACATTCATAATTTCATGCCTGAATTCTGTAGATCGTAATTTGCTTGCTGGTTCTAAATTAGGCACTTGAGCAGGTAGGTGAAGTCATTTAATCCAGAAGGGTACATTTTTTTTAGAATTACTGCTGTGGCACCATAAATGACATCTTTGTGACCCAAAAGAATTCCCCTGTAATTTTTTACCTTTGCTCAAGGCGGATGATCCCAGATTTGCACATGGTTTTCCTCTCCCTTCACTGTCTGAAGCTGGTGCTTGTCGTTTCCCTCCAGAGGTCTCTGGGTGGCTGCACGCTGACTGAATTAAGCACTTTTGAGATTGCTTTCTACCCTCTGAATTGGAAGAAATCATAAGCGAGGCACACAGGACTGAAATGAAAAGTGAAGAGGCTGGCATGTGAAGCAGATCAGAAGTACTCACGCCGCAGCTTTAAGCTTTAGTGATGGAACTTTCTCTTCTCTTTGGTTGGCCATTACGTACTCCTGTTTTCTTTATAGTCCAACATGTGATTTGAGTTAGTTACAGCACCACCTTTCCCAACTAGTCAGTGGGCTTTAGGGATTGGGTTCAAGGCAGTGATGCCACGTTAGAGAGACTCCTAGTGTGAAAAGTTATGTGAAATCTTTGATTAAATTTTTAGCTACTGCATGGCTTTGGAAAAGTTACTTAAGTACTCTTTTTCTTTTAAGCTAGAGGAGGAAGCTAAAACATAAAAACTTTCTCATTACCTAACCCAACCCCATAAGGGTATGTAACTATAACAAATGATAAAATGAAAGTGCCAAGAGAAGATGACATAAATCTAAGTTGTTATTAGGCAGAATGCACCTGTCACTTTTTTCACCATAGAATGCTGGCAAAATGCGCTTCAGGGATATGTGCATCTCATATGTCCTTAACAACATCTGTATCTCCTTGATTTTGAATAAATGAAATGGTCTCACACTGCAGTCTGAGAGATTGATACCCTTATTGACGCTATATGATGGGACTGTTTTCAAAACACAAACTATAATCTTAACCTCCAACAAATGATAATGTATATGTGAAAGTCATATTGAGTCAATTGGGTAAAATAAGGGTGTAAATTCAGCAAATACGTTTTTCAGTGGCATTCAATGTCAGTAATAGTGTTTTGAAATCTAATTGTGTTTTATTTCAAGCCATAATCCCATTCATATTTTTCAAGAGGACAGTCAGTAATTTTTTGTGTCAGCCATGACTAACTAGCAACCCCACAAGCCAATAAAGCATGAAACCATTTTAATATGTTAAATTCACATATGCAGCTTACAAACTGCATATGCTTAGAAGTTCAATAGAAAAAGAAATGCATGCAGTGCAGCTTGTGAGCAGGTTTGTATATATCATTGAGGTACTTTGCATTTATTTTGTTCCTCTGCCCCTTAGAGAAGAGATAGGTACTTAAAATAGTAGTTGTCAACAACCTGGGTGTAGACACAGAGCTTTAGAAATGGGAATATGTTATGGGTTGAATTATGTCTCCCAAATTCATGTTGAAGTCCAAACCCCCAGGACCTGAGTACCTTATAGGGTCTTTACAGTTAGACCCTAATCCAATATAACTAATGTTGTTATAAAAACAGGATATTTAGAGATAGAGTGGTCGAAGGCCACGTGAAAAAGAAGGCAAAGATCTGCAAGCCAAGGAAGTCCAGTGATTGCCATTAGGCTACCAGAAGCCAGGAGAGATGGAACAGATTCTCCCCCACAGGCCTCAGGAGGAACTGACACTCCCACACCTTGATCTTCCACTTCTAGCCTCTAGAACTGTGAGATGATAAATTTCTGTTGTGTAAGTCACCCAGTCTGTGGTACTATGTTACAGCAGCCCTAGCAAACTAATACAAAAATGAATACAGTTCACCTGTTCGTAAACCTATCTTTTACAAAAAAAGAGTGAAAATACAGCTTCCCCACATGTCTGTGCTTGTATCTCTATCTCTGTCTCCACCTCTATAGTCATCCTTAGGTATCCAAGGGGAACTGGTTCTAGGAGCCCCCCGCATTGCCCCTCCTCCAGGATGCCAGAATTCAAGGATGCTCACGTCCTTGATATAAAATGGTTATGTATTTGCGCATAACCTATGTACATCCTCTGGTACACTTTAAATCATCTCTAGATTACTTATGATACCTATTATGATGTAAATTGTTGTTAACATGTATTTTTATTTGTATTTTTTATTGTTGCATATTTTTAAAATTTTATTTTACTTCTGAATATTATGGGGGTACAAATGTTTTGGTTACATAAATTACTTTTATACCATTTGAGTCAAAGTTATGTGTGCCCATCCCCCAGATAGTGTGCATTGTACCTGTTAGGTGTGAATTTACCCATCCCCTCCTCCCCCCACCTCCTTGATTTCCAATGAATATTATTTCCGTATGTGCACATAAGTGTTGATCCATTAGTTCCAATTTAATGGTGAATACATGTGGTGTTTGTTTTTCTATTCTTGTGATACTTCACTTAGAAGAATGGTCTCCAGTTCCATTTAGGTTAATTCAAGAGGTATTAGTTCACCATTTTTTTATGGCTGAGTAGTACTCCATGGTGTACATATGCCACATTTTATTAATCCACTCATGTCTTGGTGGACACTTGGATTGTTTCCACATCTTTGCAATTGTGAATTATGCTGCTATAAACATTTGAGTGAGGGTATCTTTTTTATAGAATGTCTTTTTTTCCTTTGGGTAAATACCCAGTAGTGGGATTGCTGGATCAAATGGCAGTTCTACTTTTAGTTCTTTGAGGTTTCTCCATACTACTTTCCATAGAGGTTGTACCAGTTTGCAGTCCCACCAGCAGTGTATGAATGTTACTATCTCTCCACATCCATGCCAACATTTGTTGTTTGGGGACTTTTTGATAAAAGCTGTTCTTACTAGAGTTAAGTGATATCTCGTTGTGTTTTTCATTTGTATTTTCCTGATGATTAGAGATGTTGAGCGTTTTTTCATATATTTTTTGGCCATTAGTCTATCTTCTTTTGCAAAGTTTCTGTTCATGTCTTTTGCCCAGTTTTTAATAGGGTTGTTTGATGTTTTCTTGCTGATTTGCTTGCATTTGTTTTTATTTTTTTCCAAATATTTTCTGTTCTTTGGTTTTGTTTGTTTGTTTCTTTCTTTCTTTTGTTTGTTTTTATAGATGAGGTCTCATTCTATTTCATAGGTTGGAGTGCAGTGGTGTGATCAAAGCTCACTGTAGCTGCGAACTCCTGCGCTGAAGTGATCCTTCTGCCTCAGCCTCCCAAGTAGCTAATACTACAATTACAGGCTTGAGCTGCTGCACCTGGCTTTTTAGAATATCTTCTATTTGCTGTTTGTTTAATCTGTGGGAATACCAAGGGACAACTCTATCTATATCTATATACTTTGAGTACCAAAGTAGTATGTGTATATTAATCAGTAATTTAAACAGGTATCCCTTGAATTAAGCCACAGAAATGCTGGTAGTGGTGGAGAGGGAATTAATTTTATTACCTGGACAAATGTATGAATTTGGTAGTTTAATTACGTGATGACTCTTTTTGGTTATATCAAGTTGACTTCAACTTGGCTGCCTCTATCAAGTGTAAATTGTCATCACCCGGGAAGTTAAAGGGATGTATTTTGTTGAAGAGTCTGCAGGTGCCCTTGCTGCTTCTTGCTGATCAGTTTTATTTCAATATGAAAAATGGCGTAGTTGCTGATATTTACTTATGCACGGAGAAGCAAAGCCTTGGATGAGCCCTCAGACAGCTTCCATTTGAATGCTGCTTCAGTGGGGCAGAGTGAAGAATGCATTATGGAGAATTTTGCAGCTAGCTATACTCAGGCAACACCACACTGTCTTTTTGAAGAAGCAGGATTGCCAAGAGCTTGGAATCAATTTGAATATTGGTTTGAATACACTATGAATTCTATTATGATGCCTGCCCACTTGGTGTGAATGTCTGTTCTTCATTTCCACTAATAACAGCCTTGTCTATAGTGGATGGTAAGCTCCTCCAGGGAAATAGCCCTGACTACTAATGTTGTATGTGTGGCATTTGATGAACTGCTGCATCCAAAAAAGGGCCTAATTGTTCTAAATAATACCAATGAGATGATTTGGTAGGAAGGTTCTTGAGATGAAGACTGAGGACTTTACAACTCTGATTTTGTGTAATTCAGTGGTTCCATTTTAATATGTAAACCATTTGCCAATTTGGGGTTTCCTACCAGGGATAATGTTCTTTCTTTGCTATGGACTCAAGTTTATTTATGATCCTGTCGGGAGCAACTAATGAGACTCCACCAGCATCCAACAGGAAATAATTTTGAATCATGGCTGTTATAATTTTGCATGTCCTTACAGGCTTCCCTTTAACATGCAAGGCAGTGAGGTGCAAATTGATTAAGTGAGACATCCAAGGCCCTAGGCAGGAGCAGAGAGTATAGGAGGCAGTAGTTTGTATCTGAATATCACTGTAAATATCAGTGTAAATTCCTTAGATCTTTTAAATAGTTTCCTTGAAAGACAACATTGTAAGGATAGTTTGAAAGACTTACCGGCACCGTTGTAACTTTTGGTGATTGACCAAAGTCTTTTTGCAAATGTACTAACATGGGCTCAGCAATGCCAATTCTATAGTAAGTTACCAGCTTTAGATCCCTTATATTATTTTGAATTGTTAGTCTAGATTTAGTTACATTAAACTCTCATTTTAAAACATTATATACTGGACCACTCTCCCTGTTTCCTATTCCAGACAACAGAATACGTCTTGGAAAACCAGTTACTGCCTGGGAAATGGAAGTAGGCTCTGTAGTGGCTGTCTGCACCTGCTCTGGTCATCATCTAGGCACAGTTCTAGCCCTCCCCACTTTCTCTTTGGTCTCCTCTGCACTGTTAGAAGTGGGGCCAGTCATGAATATGCATATTTCATACACCTGTGACCAAGAGCCCCTCCATCAAGGAATGGCACAGTATCAATTACTTGAAATGGATAACTCGTGACAGCTGCTGTCTGTGGCCCACCGGGCTCTCTGCCCTGCACTGACAGCTGCACATCACATCCTGCAATCACACCATCTCAGCTACCTCCAGGACCAATACATCAAAAAAAAGGGGGGCCGTGCCTACTGGTCCAGAGATATTACTTCATCGGCAGCCTGCTCCTGAGATATTATGTATATATAGATGTCTCTCTGAACTTAAGCAAATGAGAGCACAGTGATTTTTTCAACTTATTACTATTAATAAATGATGATAATCCCTGACCTTTATTGGTTGTTTAACTATATGGACCACTTTACATGAGTTATCTCATTTAATCTTCTTAAAAACACTTTATGTCAGAAGCCAGCAAGTTGTTTCTATAAAGGGCCAGATAGTAAATATTTTGAACATGGTAGGTAGGCCATGCAATCTCTCCAAAAACAGTCATAGACAATACATAAATGAATGGATGTGGCTATGTAAAACTTTCTTTACAAAATTAGCAGCAGGCTGGATTTGGCCCATAGTTGTAGTTTGCCAACCCCTGCTTTATGCTATTATACCCATTTTAGACATGAGGAAACTGTGGCTTAGGGAGTTTAAGTAACTGGTTAAAATAGCATAGCTGCTAAGTTGCAGAGCTAGGATTCTAACCCAAAGAATTTGATCCTTATCCCTCAGTCTTAACTCCTATGAGTTACTGTCATCCTGCCACGATAAATATCAAATGAATGGAATTTTAGCTTCTCTATGTTGTGTGTTACAGATTATGACCCAAACTTCTAAGGGAAATGTTGTATAGGAAACAGTGTCAGCCCAAGTCCTAAAGATGTTATTCAGGAAAGTGTGAATAGTTTAATCTACAACACATGCATCCAACTTGACTAATTGAATAAAGTTCTCCAAATGATCTGATAATGTGGCCATTTTAGTCAATAGGATTGCAAAAAGCAAATGACCCTAATTTTAAAAAAAGTATTTTAAAGTATTGCTTTTTAAAATTTGCTGGTAAGTTGGTGGTCCAAGTGTTTTATAGTAAGATAACTTTTGCATATTCCCAAGGAATATTTTTATTTTCAGGAAAATAAATTGTGCAGAAGAACTTCATCTATGTTTAACATAAAACCTTTGAATGAGAATTCTAAACAGTTTTTCCCCCCAGAATAGATATCTCCTTTTGTGTTTTATTTCCATGGTAACAGTTAAGTTTCAGCTTGAAAACAACAAACCTACAAGATAACCATCCAGTTGACGTTATAGGGCATCCCCTTAGGGAATTTGTAGTGCCTCATGATGTCCAGATAACACCTGAAGTAGAATTACAGAGGCTTGCTGTGTTTGTTTATTTATTTATTTATTTTTGAGACAAGGTCTCGCCCTGTCACCCAGGTTAGAGTGTCATCATAACTCACTGCAACGTCAAACTCCTGTCCTCAAGTGATCCTCCTGCCTCCCAAAGTGCTAAGATTACAGGCATGAACCCCCGTGCCCCTCTGCTTGCTGTGTTTTTTATATAGCAAGCTCTTTAAGGGATTTAAAGGTTCTCAGAGTAGACTGAAGTCAGGAAACACTGAGTTTTATACAGAAATTCCGCACGCACAAAATACCATGAGCAGCCAGACTTCAAAGACATTCTCGGGACACCATAAAGAACTCCAGAACACAGTTCCTGACCTTCAGGTGAAAGAAATTTTAGGAAGTATGCAGCTGGCAAAACAGGGACTTCGTGTGACTAAACACTGTTGTTCATGCTTTGTTTGAGGGAAGCTCAGAAGGGAGCCACTCCCTGGTGGAGAAATCAGAGAGAAGAAACTCTTGTCTGGAGGTAACTCTACTCTCTTTAGAAATCTGAAGTCTTTGAATATAAGTGAGCCTCCATTCATTACTAAGAAAGCTTGCAGAGGAATAAAACCCAACTAGTGGAAAAGTTGACTGCTTTGCTTCTGTGGTTACTGTGAATTAATTGGTGCAACAAATTATAAAGGCTATGGTCAATGAATGTAGACAACTTTTTCCTGTTGAATAATTTCCTAGAAAAGATAGTTCTCAGCTTAGTTCATTTGATGAAAAAAATGTAGCCCAAATAAAAACATCGAATTATGGTGCTGTGGACAACATTTTGTTTTTCATGGCATACTTTTTACAGCTTTACTGAGGTATAATTTAGATATTATAAAATTCACCCATAGTAAGTACAGATGCTCTCCAATTTATAAGCGATTACATTCCAATGTCCCAATAAAGCCATAGCAAGTCAAAACGTCATAAATTGAACCACTGTAAATCGATATGCCCCTCAGTTTATGATGGGATTACATCCTGATAAACCCATCATAAAGTTGAAAAATCACATCGAAACAGTGTAAGGCAGGGACTGTCTGTATACAAGTAATGATTTTTACTAAATTTATAAATTATGTGACTGCCATAAGCAGAATTGCAAGATGCCCCTAAGATTCTCACCCCTGATGTGCATGCCCAGTACAATACCTTCTCCTTGAGTGTGGATGGGACCTGTGACTATGGCCCGATGTCACTTCCGTAATTAGGTTACATTATCTGGCAAAGATGAAGGGCTTTTGCAGATATAATTAAGGTCTCTTGTCAGTTGATTGCGTTAACAGAAAAGGAGTATAACCTGGCTGGGCCTGACTTAAGCAGATGTAAACCCTTAAAAAAGGACTGTTAGAAAAGAGACACTCTTCTGCTGGCTTTGAGGAAGCTAGTTGTGAATTGCTTGTGGAGAACGGTGGCCTCAGTCCTTCACAAGGAACTGAATGCTGCCGACAACATGAATGAGCTTGAAGAGTGCTCTGAGGAAAAGCAGCCTGGAGGACACCTTGATTGCAGCCTTGGGAGACCCGTCTTGGCTATGCCTGGACTCTGACCTGTAAGAAACTATGAGATGATAAATGTGTGTTGTTTTGAGTCTCTAAATCTGTTGTAGCTTGTTATGCAGCAGCCGAAACTAACATAGCAACCATCACCACAGTGCAGTTGGGAAAATTTTCATCATCCCCCAAAATTTCCTTGAGGCCATTTGCAGTGAAACTTGGCTCTCACCCTGAGGCAGCCACTGATCTGCTTTCTCTCTCTACAGATTTGTCTTTTCTGGACAGTTCATTTTAATGGAATCATATAATATGGAATCTTTTGTGTCTGACTGTTTTCATTTTGCATAATGTTTTTGAGGTTCCTCTATATTGTAATATGTATCAATGGGATTCCGTTGTATGGAGATAGCAGGTTGTGTTTGTATATTCACCGGTGGATGCACATTCGGGCTGGGATCAAGTTGGGACTATTATGAATAATGCTGCTGTGAACATTAGCCTGCAAGTCTTCATGTGTACCTATGTTTTCATTTCTCTTAGGTAGCTACGTAGTAGTGGAATTGCTGGATTATATGGTAAAATTGTGTTTAACTTTTTAAGACGCTGCCAAACTGATTTCTAAAGTGGCTGTATCATTTTACTTTCCCACCAGGTTTCCGGTTTCTTGACATCGTTGCCAACCTTTGGTATTGTCTTTTTCATTACGGCCATTTTAGTGGCTGTGTAGTGGCATTTCATTTTAGTTTTACTTGCATTTCCCTAATGATTAATAATGTGGAGCATATTCTCATATGTTTATTAGTCATCACTGTATCTTATTTGGTGAAATGTCTATTTATGTGTTTTGCCATTCTTTAAAAATTATTTCCTTATTATTGAGTTTTCTAAAAATAGATTCTGGATACAAGTTCCTTATCAAATATAAGATTTGAAGATATTTTCTCCCATTTTGTGGATTATCTTTTCACTTTCTTGGTGGTGTCCTTCAAAGCACAAAGATTTTTAATTTTGATAAAGACCAACATAATTATTTTTTCTTTTGTTGAATGTGCTTTGGTGTCGTATCTAATAATTTATTCCCTTACTCAAGTTCACAAAGATTTATTCCTATTTTTTTCTCCTAAGAATTTTCCATATAAATTTGAATATCATTTTGTTAATTTTATTTAAAAATGTGCTAAGATTTTGATCAGTATTACATTAAATCAGTAGATGAATTTGAGGAGAATTGCCATGTTAACAATATCAAATCTTCTAAGCCATGAACATTTAATGTCTATTTATTTAGATTTTCTGCAATTTCTGTCAGCAAGGTTTTGAATTTTTAGTGTCCTGAGTTTAAGTTTTGTTGAATTTATTTCTAAGTATTTTATTTTTTGTGTGATGCTATTGTGAATGGAATAATTTCCTTCATATCATTTTTGGATTGTTTGTTAAAAATATATAGAAATAAAATTGATTTTTATGTATCCATCTTATATCCCACCACCTTGCTAAACTTGTTTACTAATTCTCTTAGTTTTGTATGGATTTCTTAGGATTTTCTATGTCTTGTCATCTGTGAATGAAGACAATTTTGCTTCTTTCTTCCTGATTAGGACACCATTAATTTTTATGTTCCTTATTGTACTAACCAGAAGCTCTAATACAGTGTTGAATGAAAGTAGTGAGAATGGACATCCTTACCTTGCTCCCAATCTTAGGGGAAAACTTTTACTCTTTCACATTAACTATGTTAAGCGTAGATTTTTCACAGAAGCCCTTTACTTAGTTGAGGAATTTCCATTTCTAGTTTGTTGAGAATTTCCATCATGAATGGGTGCTGGATTTTGTTAAATGCATTTTCTGTATCTATTAAAATGATAATATGGTTTTTGTCATTTATTAATATAGTATGTTACATTAATTGATTTTTGTATATTAAAAAACTTGCATTTCTGCAATACTTCCCACTTGATCGTGTTGTATAATCTTTTTTATGTGTTGCTGAATTCAAATTGCTCATATTTTGTTAAGGATATTTGCTTCTATCTTCCTAGGGGATGTTGATATGTAGTTTTCTGTTCTTATAATGCCTTGATCTAATTTTGGTACTAGAGTAAAGCTGGCCTTGTTGATTGCGTTGGGAAGTATTCTCTTATCTATTTCTGAAAAAGTTTGTGGAGGAATAGAATTCACCAGTGAAGCCATGTGGGCCTGGATTTTTCTTTTGGGGAATACTTTTAATTGTTAATTAAATTTAGTTACTTGTTATAGGTCTATTCAAATTTTCTATCTGTTCTTGAATTGGTTTAAGTAATTTGTGTCTTTCTAGGACTTTCTCCGTTTTATTTAAGCTGTCTAGTTTGTTGGCATAAAGTTAATATTCTATTATAATTCCTTTTAATTTCTATACTGTCAGTAGTGATGTCTACTCTTTCATCTCTGATTTTGTTAAATTACTTCTTCTCTCCTATTTTCTTGGTTAGTCTAATTAATGGTTTGTCAATTTTGTTGCTATTTTTAAAAAGCCAGTGTTTGGTTTTATTGATTTCAGCTTCATTTATTATTTTCTTCTTTCTACTTGCTTTGGGTTTAGTTTACTTTTTTCCCCCCTAGTTTCTTAAAGGGAAGGCTTAGGTTATTAATTTGAGGCCTTTCTTTTTTCTGATACAGGCATTTAATGCTATAGATTTCTTTTTATGCACCCCTTTAGTTGCATCCCATAAACTAAATGCATCCCATATTTTGGTGTGTTATGTTTTTTAAAATTTAGTACAAGATATTTTTGAGTTTCCCTTGTGATTTATTTTTTTGACTCTTGAGTTATTTAGAAATGTGTTACTTATTTTCCAAATAATTGGTGATATACCCAATTTCTTTCTGTTATGGATCTCTAACTTCTGTTGTAGTCAGAAAACATACTCAAATGATTGATTATCTTCTAAAATTTATTGAGACTTGAACTGTGGCCCAGCACATGGTCTCTCCTGGACAGAGTTCCATGTCTGCTTGAAAAGAAGCTGTATCTGTTGTTATTAGGTGGCATAATCTATAAATATTAGGTCAACCTGAGTGCCAATTTTGTTCAGTTATTCGATAGACCTTCTAATTTTTCTGTGTGGTTTTCCTGTCAGTTATTGAGAGTGGATATTGAAACATTCAACTATTGTTGAGTTATATTAATATGTTTTTCCTTTAATTCTATCAGTTTTTAAAATAACATAATTGTTTTATCTCTTTGATGTATTAACTGGTTTGTCATTATTAAATGTCTCAGTTTGTCTCTGTATTTCTTGTCTTCAAATTTATTCTATTATTAATATAGTTAACTTTCTTATGATTTTTGTTTACATAGGATATATTTTTACATCCTCTTACTTTGAATTTATTTGTGTCTTCGAAGGTGTGTCTCTTTTAGATAGCATATACTTAGGTTTTGGCCTAAAAAATCTACTCTTTATGTAGGATATTTGGTACATGTATATTTGGTAAAATTATTGATTTGGTTGGCTTTGTGTACAACATTTTGCTATTTGTTTTCTATCATTTTATTTCCTTTTTGTTTTTCTGATTTTTCTTTACTGATGTATTTTGTGCTAAATAAGTTTTAGAATACCATTTTAATTCCTCCATTGAAGTTTTTATTTTTTTCTTGAATTATTTTTTAATGATTGCTCTAATCATTATAATATGCGTCTTATTATACTCTACTTCAGAATAATACTAATTTAATTCTAGTAAAATATAAAAATTTTGCTTCACTATCTCCTTCCATCCTCCCTCTTTTATGCTATTATTATCATTTGCATTCCATTTACATATGTTATAAATATGCTATTTATGACTCCTGTAAGTATTGCTTCATAAAGTCTTTGTTTACCTGGAAATGTGTGGGGGTTTTTTGTTTGTTTGTTTTGCTTTAGAAGGATAACTTTGTGGGATGTATTTTTGATAGATTTTTTTTTTTCTTTCAGCAGTTTGATTATTTCATTTTACTGCCTTCAGGCCTCCATTGTTTTTCATAAGGAGTCACAAATTGTTTGGATCATTGTTTCACTGTAGGTGATGAGTCATTTTTCTCTTGCTGCTTTCTTTTCTTTTTTAAATATCTATAATGTTTTATTTTTTAAGTATTGCGATGTGAACAGTCAGCTGAACAGTAATTGACAATACTGTTTTTGTGAAAATTTTGTTTTGAATTTTTCAAAAATCTACAAAAGCAGAAAGAATAGAAAACCAACTCCCATGTATCTATCACTTTGCTTCAAGAAATATAAACTCATAATGAATATGGATTCCATTCTCATGGAATTAACCTGCAGCAAATTCCAGAGAGCATATCATTTTATCTGTAAATATTTTAGTATCCCTTAAAGGCCGTATCTTCCTATAATCAAATATCTAATCAGTAATAAAATTCCTGTAATTTTGTCATTTGTTTCTTGGTTTTATATTGCATTTTATTCAGGATCTTTAGAAAACCTACACTTTGCAACTGGTTAATCTGTTTCTGAAGAATCTTTAATCTCTGTAACCCATCCATTTTGGACTGGAGGTGAGGGGAGAGAAGGATGGTATATGTGTGTGAGTAAATTATTTCTTAAAAGAATGGGGTTGTTTGCCTGGCAGAGTTTACTACAGTTTGGATTTTGAGGATTACAAGCCTATTATGTCACTTAACATCTCAGTCTGGCATCCATTTTTCCAGGGGATTATGGCTGGCACTAATGTTTGATTATGTTCATGATCTATGTTTTTAGCAAGACGTGAATCCATAGGTGGTGATGGGGCCATTGTTAGCAGGCATTTGATGTCTTGGTTGAATCTTTTTGTAAAAGTTTTATTTTTAATTGACAAATAATATCTCTTGCTCATTTCAAAATTTTCTTTGCCCTTGATGTTCAACAGTTTGACTTTGATATGCCTAGATATAGTTCTCTGTGTTTATCATACTAGGGTTCACTGAACTTCTTAGACCTGTGTATTAAAATGTGTCATTACATTTGGGAAGTTTTCAGCTATTATTTCTTCAAATACTTTTTCTGCCCCCTTTTTTCCCCCCTCTCCTCTTCTTTTGGGACTACCACTGTACTTATTTGATATGCTTGATGTTGTCCCATGGTCTCTGAGACTGCTTATTTTTCTTCATCCTTCTTTCTGTTCTTCAAATTGGATAATTTCTGGTGATCTGTTTTTTGTTTTTTGGTTTTTTTTGGTTCACTGATTTCCTCTTCTGCCTTCTCAGATTTGCTATGAATGCCTGAAGTGAAATTTTCGTTTCAGGTATTGATCTTTCCAATTCCAAAACTTCCCATTTGGTTATTTGTATACTTTCTGTTATTTTATAGATATTCCCTATTAGTTGAATAATTGTTATCATGTTTTCCTTTAATTTTAAAATGTGGTTTTCTTTGCTTTTTGAACATATTAATAATAGCTGCTTTAGAAGCCTCAGTGGTCCTAAGTACAACATTTAGGACAACTCAGAGACATTTTTTATTGATAACTTTTCTCCCTGTATATGAATAACACTTTCTTTTTCTTTGCTTTGTTGCTATTAAAAATTGACATTTTAGATACGTAGTAACAACTGTGGATTTGTCCTTCCCCGACCTCCCCAGGAATTGTAGTTGTTTGTAGTTGTTGTTATTGTTTGTTTAGTAACTTGTTTTTACTAAATCTGTGGCATGTTTCCCCTGCAATATGCAACTGCTGGTGTGTGCTGATGTCTCCCCTCATTTTTTAGAGACAGGGTCTCACTCTGCTGCCCAGGCTGGAGTGCAGTGGTGTCATCATAGCTCACTGTAGCCTAAGACTCCTGGGCTCAAGCGATCTTCCTGCCTCAGCCTCCTAAGTAGCTAAGACTACAGGCATACACCACCATACCTGGCTAATTTTTTAAATTTTTTTGTTAAGACAGAGTCTTAACTATATTCCCAGGCTGATCTTGAACTCTCGGTTTTAAGCAACCCTCCCACCTTCGCCTTCCAAAGTCCTGGGAATACAGGCATGAGCCACCATGCCCAGCTCCATCGTTTTATTAAATTGAAAATACTTTTAGCTTGGTTTCTTAAGGTTTGCTCCTGTGTCTGCATGGCTTAATAGTTAGCCAATGATTGACCAGAGTTGTGCTTAAACACTTCAGCTGATAAGGCTTCCACTCTCTGGTGATGGACTTAATGTGTGGCTGAAGAATGCATTCAAACTTTATGCCATTTTAAAGTCTTCCCTCACCTTGTACATTCAGCTGGACTCCCTTGTGCCTACTGTGTGTGTGCAAACGCCATTGGTCATGGGTCTGTGCATGGCTTGGGTCCCTCCGGTCTCAGCTATGCATTTGCATAGCCCTTGTCAACCCAGCATGTGTAAAGAGCTTTTCCTAGCCCTCTATCTTTGTTCACCTATTGGAACTCCCTGTTAAATCTCTGATTAGTCTACTAGTTTTCTTGTTTGCCCCAGACAAGGCTGCAACCTCAGGCTGTCCAAACTTCTGACATTCCTGTTTTCTTTCCAATAAAAACTTCCACTTTTACTGAGAATGCTCTAATCAAGGAAGTCCCTTGGTAGATGCAGTGAAACTGCTGGTTTTTATATTTTGTCCTCCCCTGGTTGAGTGAATTACTTTGGTGACAGAGCCCAGGGTGGGGGTGTGTATGGGGGTGTTGAATGGAAGCAGATCCAGGCAAAAATGCTGCCACAGACTCACTGTTCTGACCCTGAGTTCAGTAGTTGTCATAAATAAATGCTTCTTAGATTGTTGAATGTCTTTGGTCAATTTAACAGAACGCTGAAATGGTTGTTTCTTTTGACAGTTTTGTCCAGTTTTATAGTTTTCTGTTAGGGAGAGACTTTGTCAACCTCCTCACTCTATTATGCTGAAAGTCCTCTTCATAAGTGTGCACGTGTGTATGTGTGCATGTATGTTGTGTGTACTTATGAAGGCTCATTTATTAGTATCAGAATGGATGGGCCCAGGAACAAATCTGAGACACATACATGACCCCATTATTGAAAGAATATATTCATTTCTGAAATTCATTTTTGTAGGTATAACAGATACAGAATGGAGATAAAAGGACTTTGAAGGTAGATAGACCTGGGTTCAACGGCACTGCTACTGCTTGCTACTAATTATATAACCTCAGACTAGTTGTTTAACTTCTAGAAGCCTCAGTGTCTCCATTAGTAATGATTAGGGATTATAATACCTAACTTATAATGTGGTCATGAGGATTTGCTGAGATATTAAAAACACTTGGGATGGGGCCTAGCACATAAGGTAAAAATCCAATAAATACCAGTTTCCCTTGTATAGGGTTCTCAGGCGATTAACAATGATTCATATGGATTTTTTTTCTCTTAAAGAATGAGGCAGAGACTCGAGCACTTATTTTTTAAAAAGCAATTGGAGAGTTATACTGTTAGAAAAAAGGTTAAAGGAATTAGGACTGAGTCACTAGAAGAACAGAAAGCTTGGAAAGATTTAAACCTAGTATTAAAGGATATTGAATTAAGAAAAATAAAAATGTATAGAAATGCTGATGAGATGGACAACGGATTGTGAAGAAAAACAGAGAATCTAGACAAGGAAAAGAGCTCAGATAGGATCTCTGCCCTGTTGATCAGAGAGACCCACCTAGAAGGGAGCGACCCTGGTGACAGGACTGTCCATCACATCTTTGCCTCCTCAGAACTGCCTCCCTCGCCCAGACCTGTGCTCACGGCAGGTGCTCTGACACGACCACTCTGGTAGGCAGCTCTTGCCCTGTGCCTTCTAACCTTATTCTTAGGCATTCTTCCCAGACCAGAATGGATCCTTGGATATAGGCTCTCAACACAGTTCTCACCAGTGCTAACCCTCATGTGAGCCCCAGGGAGGGAGAGTGACAGTATATTCAGAGACCAGTCTTGTTACATTCCTAACTCCTTTGCCCATGGAGAAAGAAGCATTTATTAAATTATCAAGCCCAGAGTTATCGTGAAAGTACTGACACCTAGATAGAGGAGAGGTGTCCAGTGCACCGCCTCTCTTTAGTGATAAGAACTAAGGCCCAGAGAGGGTGACTTACCCAAGGTCACAGAGCAGTTGTGTGGCAGAGTCAGCATTCTAGTCCATGTCATTCGCCCAAGTGATGACAATGCTGGTGGTCTCCCGACCACACTTTGGGTAGCAATGTTCCAGACCTTGCTGTAGGTACTAGAGAGCCTGGGATTCCCCATTCAAAGAGCCAGAGCCTACATCCAGGACCTGTGTAGGTCTCAGAGGACTGACTGCTGAAGTGTGATGCCCACAGGCTGGAGGGGAAGCTAGGAAGCAGCTGGTGGGGGTGTGGTGGGGAGTGAGGGGGAGGGGACTATGG